>JABXJD010000623.1:172500-237586 GCA_013375575.1 Percina caprodes | reverse complement strand
CCATCTGGAAAATTATTCGCGATTTCGTATTTTGACCTTCTGAAATTACCGTTGACACACCTCGGCATGAGACGAGACCGCATGAGACGGGATGGATGACATGGGACGCTCCAGGCTGCAGCCATACACTCTGCCTAGGGACACGTGACCCCGCAGTCCTCCGGAGAATCCCTAAGGGACACGTACCCTGCAGTCCTCCTGGCATCCCTAGGGACACGTACTCCCTGCAGTCCTCCGAAGTACCCCTAGGGACACGTACCCTGCAGTCCTCCAAGTACACTCTAGGGGACACGTACTCTAGGGGGACAGGTACCCCCTGCAGTCCTCCAAAGTACCTCTAGGGGACACGTACCCCCTGCAGTCCTCCAAAGTACTCTAGCGGACAAGTACCCCTGCAGTCCTCCAAAGTATCCCTAAGGGGGACGCACCCTGCAGTCCTTCCAAAGTACCTCTAGGGGGACATATACCCCCTGCAGTCCTCCAAAGTACCTCTAGGGGGACACATACCCCCTGCAGTCCTCCAAAGTACCTCTAGGGGGACACATACTACGCTGTATGATCCCAGGAATACTTCATAATTTCAATATACTGGTATTGTTAGAGAAAACGTGTACTGGACTTGATTTATTGCAGTTTGATAGCTTGGCGCAGCCCTGCAGGCCGGCCGGCAGCCAAAGTCCAAAATTTTATTGGATAAAGTGTGTGAAGGACACCAAGTGGTTCAGAGCCTGTCAAAACAGTCCAAACATCTTGATAACATCTCATTCTTTCCCCAATGTGTCACATGTCAATGTTGTTGTTTCTTTCTTCTCCCTCCGACTCGTCCCAACCACCCGGGAATCCTGCAGCTCTGAAGGTAAGAGTGTGTTTCATGCTCCGCTTACTGGGAAACTGTTGTGTCGTATCGGGATTAGCGCTAGCGTCAGTCTGACGTGGTTTTGGCCCAGAACAGGACGCCAAACAATGAAACCACCACTGTAATATGGATAATATGAACTTTAGAGTCCAGATGTTAAACCAGGGCTGTAGTCAAGACCACCTTAGTTGAGTCCAAGTCAAGACCGAGTCCATAGAGGTTCGAGTCCAAGTCAAGACCGAGTCCAAAGAGGTTTGGGTCCAAGTCAAGACCAAGTCCAAAGAGGTTTGAGTCTGAGTCAAGACAGAGTCCAGGACCTAATAAAAGTCTTATGCATGACAGTATCAAGACAATCATTTTGGGTTTCACTTTCCCTCCAATATTATTATCAACATAATAAAGACACCTGGACTCGGTCCAGACCAAAAGCCCAAAAGCCATATTTGGCAAGACCAGTGGCCGAGACCGAGACAAGTCAGAGTCCTGATCTTGGACTTGTCTTGGACTCCACTAATCCTGGTCTTGGAGTTGTCTTGGACTTAACTTGACTTGGACTCAAACTCAAACCTCTTTGACTTGGTCTTGTCTTGGACTCAAAACTTTTTGGTCTCGGTCTTGTCTTGGACTGGACTAGTCCTGGTCTTGGACTCGACTCGGCTTGAACTCAAAGATTTTTGGACTTGTTCTGGTCTTGGACTCAAACCTCTTTGGATTCGATCTGGACTTGGACTCAACTTGTCCTGGTCTTGGACTTGTCTTGGACTCAACTAAGGTGGTCTTGACTACAGCCCTGGTTTTAGGCGCATATATTGCAGTAGTAGTATGAAATGTTTCTGTGTCCGACTCCAAATACCAAAAGGATCAAAAATGTGTTTTTCAGAACTTGCAGTCTGTCCTGTGTTTCTTTTCCAGTGCAGCGCTGATACAGTTCTGGTGGTTTCTGGTCCCAAATTTGATTATTGCAGAATTGGCGGACATCTTTGTTTGTTACTGTGTGTGTGTGTGTGTGTGTGTGTGTGTGTGTGTGTGTCTGTCTGTGTCTGTGTGTCCATCCGTCCGTCTGTCCGTCCGTCCATTCATTCATTCATTCATTCATCCACCCACCCATCCACCCGTCCCTCCGTCCATCCACCCATCCACCCATCCACCCATCCACCCATCCATCCACCCATCCATCCATCTATCCGTCCATCCATCCATCCGTCCGTCCATCCATCCATCCATCCACCCATCCATATACCCATCCACCCATCCATCCACCCATCCACCCATCCATCCATCTATCCATCCATCCACCCATCCATATACCCATCCATCCATTCACCCATCCACCCATCCATCCATCCATCCACCCATCCATATACCCATCCACCCATTCATCCACCCATCCATCCATCTATCCATCCATCCACCCATCCATATACCCATCCATCCATCCATCCATCCACCCATCCATATACCCATCCATCCATTCACCCATCCACCCATCCATCCACCCATCCATTCACCCATCCACCCATCCACCCATCCATCCATTCACCCATCCACCCATCCACCCACCCATCCATCCATCCATCCATCCATCCGTGCCCTGGTTCATGCCGACTGTCTTGGTGTCCCTGTTGCAGCCGGCAGGAGCGAGGAAGCTGCCTCGGCAGACGGTCTGGGCTCGGGCAGCAGCAGCACGCCGCGTCCTCCGTCATCGAGGTGGAGGCCGAGAGGACCGGACCCAGGACCGACCCAGGACCGGACCTAGCCCGACGCCACAGCTGCACCCAAACCGAGAGGAAGAGGTAACGTACTCGACGAACTTTAATTAAAAATGAACTTTTTTTTGTCCTTTTCCGATGTTTTTGTTGTTTTTTCTGATTTATTTGTCACTTTTTCCAATGTTTTTGTCAGTTTTTCTGATTTATTTGTCACTTTTTCCATGTTTTTGTCACTTTTATGTCACTTTTTCCAGTATTTTTGTCACTTTTTCTGATTCATTTGTCACTTTTTCCATGTTTTTGTCACTTTTTCTGATTCATTCGTCACTTTTTCCAATGTTTTTGTCGTTTTTTCTGATTTATTTGTCACTTTTTCCATGTTTTTGTCACTTTTATGTCACTTTTTTCAGTATTTTTGTCACTTTTTCTGATTCATTTGTCACTTTTTCCAATGTTTTTTGTCACTTTTTCCAATGTTTTTGTCGTTTTTTCTGATTTATTTGTCAGTTTTTCCAATGTTTTTGTCATTTTTTCTGATTAATTTGTCACTTTTTCCAATGTTATTGTCTTTTTTCTGATTCATTTATCACTTTTTCCAATGTTTTCGTCCTTTTTCTGATTCATTTGTCACTTTTTTCCCGCTTTTGGTGCTTTTTTTATAACCTGAGCTGGTTTAATAACAGGTTTTACACTTATTCTTTGAAATCATGGTCAACAAACCTCATTTATATCAAATCATACATACGTTTTTAGTTAAAAAGGCAGAAATGATGAATTATTTTGACTAATAGTTAAGATCAGAGGATGTTGAGTGGATCTCAGATGGATCGATGTCAAAGTTTAGTCCGGATACTGTTTGGAAACCATTTAAAAAAAAAAAATTCAAATGCTCTAATATTTAATAAAACACCCCAAAAATGTAATGAAAGTAATCATTAATGTCACCTGAAGACTGTTGTATGGAATCATCCATGTTATTTTTGGGCAATCTGACTGAAAGAAACTCATATTTCTGATATAAAACACTTTGAAACAGGTTAAAACAACAAGATGTCCCTTCTCTGGTTCAGATATGCTGGTATTTCCTGCCTTGATCTTCCTGTAACCACATGTATTCCTTTCTATTGTGTCCGAATGAGGAGGAAGAGGATGAAGAGGCATTGACCCCCCTCAGCCCTCTTCCCACGCTGTCCATCACCGAGGAGATCCTGGAGTTCATCAACCAGAGCAGAGCGAGGGAGGGGCTCGCCGCCATCGCCACCCCCCCCACGGTAACTCTATTTGCAGCATCAACCCTTGTGTTGTCTTCCCTGTGACCATTAAAACATTGTTTTCCTCTTATCTCAACGTTTTTTTCTATCTATCTATCTATCTATCTATCTATCTATCTATCTATCTATCTATCTATCTATCTATCTATCTATCTATCTATCTTACTTTTCTTACTTTTCTTTCAGGAGCAAGCCCTGGATGAGCCTGAAGAGGGTCAGCCTCCATCCAACCAGACCAACTTCACCTGCCCACTGCCACCAGTCACATGCCCCTCCAGTCCACAACAAATACCCACAATGCATCAGGAGCAGGAAAGAGCAGCGTTGGAGAAGGACAGCAAGCTTCAAGGCCAGACCGGGCCTCTGGAGAGGAAAACGATCTCGAAAATGAAGTCCAAGAACTTCCAGACGCAACAAGTGAAGTGGAAACGGGTGTGGAGGAAGATGGAGGATCACAAGAAGAAGTGGTAGAAAAAGAGAAAGAAGAAATGAAAACAGGGGATGAAGGAGAAGGAGAGAGCACCATCTCTGGCGCAGCATCAGATCTCCGTCCCCCAACCTCAGCGGAGGAAGACCGAGATCACAGCAGCGGGGAAGAGGTGAACACTGAGGCCACCGCTTCCTCCTCCCAAATCCAGAACTCCCCTCACCCCCATCCCGAGGTGCCAGCCACCACGAGAGGCTCCCACCTCACCAAGCGCGACAAGAAGATCATCGAAAAGATCCGGAGTTACTATGAGGCAGCAGCCGAGACCGAAGAGAACGAGGAAGAGGAAGATGAGCAGGGAGAACGAGTGGCATCCAGAAGGAGAAACAGTTTCTCACAGATCCCATCTGGCTTGGTGAAGGAGTCGGTTTCCCGCTATGGGGGGCCAGACAGCGGACAGTCCAATCATGAGACAACTGAAGCTTTTGATCAGGAGACCGATGGAGACAAGGAGCCCTATTCCCCCGCTGGTCCTGTCTCTGCCCCTACTTTACTCTCAGCAGATGCAGGGAATGATGGACGGGCAGATGCACCAATCAGCTCCTTGGATTTTAATGTAGAGGATCCAAGCTCACCAACCTCTAGTGTGATGCAGGACAAAGAGACCCCAAACAAAGTGGGCCTGAATGTGGAGTCAAACCCAAACAGGCCCGTTGGACAAGAGGCTGAGATAGGGGACACCAATGGAAAAGTCTGCAAAGAACTATTGGAGGAAAAGCAGGAGGTGGAGACAGGAGTTGTGGTTTCGGAGGAGAACGTGGAAATGCACCGCAAGGAGAAGGACCACCTGTCAAAACCAGTCCAAGTGTGGAGATGAAACAATCAAAACCAGTGCTGGAAATCAAGCTGTTATGAATAAACATGAACCTAACCCAGCAGAACCAAATGGAAGCCATAAGGATCCTCCTACACCTCTGCCACCAACAGCACAATGCAGCAGAACTGAGACCAAAACTGATTCCACTTGGACTAGAACCAAACACAGAGACCTAGCCAGGACCATTGGCAACCTTGAGGGTCTTCCCAGTCAGATAAAAGTTGGTCAATGGTCCCGCCACTCCAGGATTGTCACCGCTAACCGGGTCTTGTTTGAGGGCATGGGGTCGGACGTAGCCGGGATTGGGTTATTTGAGGCTACCCTGTAGTGGACCCCATGCTGATGGAAAACTCAGAGCGGATCCTGAGCAAGGTCCAAACATTGGCCCGGATGTACAGCGCCAAAGCCAGCACCATGATGGTCCCACTGCACCAGAAACGGGCCAGCGCTGTATGGAACCAAACCCGGGACTCCAGTAGACTGCCTGGACACTCAGGCCAGACCCAAACCGAAAGCCAGACCCAGGTTCAATCTCTGATGCAATTACAGACCCCAGCTAAGGACCAGCAGCAAAGACAACACCAAATGGAAGTCCATCAATCACATACCCACTCCAAGACCAAATATGGAACCAAAACCCACTCCGAGACCAACGTCCAGAGCCAAACTAAAACCCAGAACCAAACCAAGACTTACAGCCAATTCCAGACCCAGACCATGAGCCGGGAAGACCAAACCGTCCCAGAAAAGAGGATGATAAAGAGAGCAGAAAGTCTCACAAATGGTAAGTTGGCCTTTAATGCTCCACGACTGGGCGGCCTTTGGATATAAGATGTCCTCCCTTCATTTTTTAACCCTCCTGTTGTCCTCTGGTCAAATCTGACCCCCTTTAAAATGTCTTTATCTGAAATATGAGTTTCTTTTTAACCAAATTACCACAAAAAATGGATTGGATTCCTTACAACTGATCACTTTCATTCCTAATTCATAATTAATAATTTCTCCATTTTTTACACTCAAATATTCTGTATAATTCTATATAAATGAGGGTTATTCACCATGAATTCCTAAAAGTAGTAAAACTAGTAAGGTGAAGTTGGTGAAAACTTAAAAAAAAGTCTGAAAAAGGGACAAAAATGTCAAATTTTTGTCCGTTTTTGAACCCGGGAGGACAACACGAGGGTTAACACACCAATAACTCATTCTGTTATTATTGTTATCTATAATTCTGTAATTGTAATTTGCTGCTTGTTGTTGTTGTTGTTTTCTTTGTACTTTTCTTTTAAAGGACCCACATTCTGCTCATTTTTAGGTTGATAACTGTATTTTGAGGTTGGACCAGAACAGGTTTCCATGGTTACATGTTCTAAAAACACCTTATTTGTTGCACTGCACATTGCTGCAGATCCTGTTTTCACCCTGTGTGTTCAGATCTCTAGTTTTATCTCCAGAGTGAGACATCTCTCTAGTTTTATCTCCAGAGTGAGACATCTCACTAGTTTTATCTCCAGAGTGAGACATCTCTCTAGTTTTATCTCCAGAGTGAGACATCTCACTAGTTTTATCTCCAGAGTGAGACATCTCACTAGTTTTATCTCCAGAGTGAGACATCTCTCTAGTTTTATCTCCAGAGTGAGACATCTCTCTAGTTTTATCTCCAGAGTGAGACATCTCTCTAGTTTTATCTCCAGAGTGAGACATCTCACTAGTTTAATCTCCAGAGTGAGACATCTCTCTAGTTTTATCTCCAGAGTGAGACATCTCTATAGTTTTATCTCCAGAGAGGGAGACCAGGGACACAACAGGGACAGGAAGTAGAACAGGGACAGGAAGTAGTTCTTTTGGAGATTCTGGTCCACTAGTGGCTGTTGGAGCAGCGTTTTCCATGAGCTATGTGTGTGGAAGCACCAGAGACACAAAATAACCCCCCAAATCCCAGAAAAAGTGGTTTTGTTTTTCATAATATGGGCCCTTTAACATTTCATTGTTCTTTTATACAGCGCCTCGGTCCACTTACGCTTACTAACTAAGTCTACTAACGTCTTCTGGTACCATGTTACCATGTTACCATGGTAACATGGTACACTGACTGTCGGCTCTGAGGATAATAACTCAATCCTTTGTGGTTCATTGTCATTCACTACTCAGGTATTTGTTCTTTGTTGTTCTCTTCTAGACTTTCAGGAGGAAGTGCTGGCCCCCTTTGAGCCTTTGCCGTTTGGACATGTGTTTGTCACCGAGCAGCTGACCCCGGCCCCCCACCAGACAAATGGTTTCACCCTCTCCAGGCCCAGAGACTTCATCTCGGCTTTGACTAAGGAAAGAGACTCCATTGTGGGCTTCGTATCAGGTGACAACAACCAGACTTCCACCAGGCCTGAGGAAAGTCTACCTCCGTCCACCAGTCCGGCTCAGGCACCCGACCCCAACCCCAACCCCGGGTACACCCCCGCTGATACGGCCACGGCTTCTACGGCATCAGGGCATCACCTCAGGACACCACCTGCAGAGCCGAGCTCCAGCTCGGGCTTCTCTTCCAGTGACGGCCCGTTGACGGCAGCCCTGACTCGGACTGCAGCGCCACCGCTGCCAGGGACTACCGCTCCGACCGGGAAGTGCACTCAAGAACTGAAGAGAGGGAGAAAAGAGAGGGGTGAGTCGGTGGTGTTTACAGAGTGATATATTAAGTGTAGGGGCTCGTAAAGGTGCCATGACGACTGCGTGCATGTGTGCAAATCCATTTTTCAGAAGGACTGTGTTGTAAGAAGGGGAACAAAAGGAAAGGGTGGGGGGGCCTCTTCAAAGGGTGTCAATATTTAACTAGAGGTATTTTTGAAAGTGTAGTTCCTCCGTTGACAGGAAGTCTCACCAGGTGTGTTGTCCCACCTGAGCTCCCTGAGTGAACCTGTACTCCACATTCCAGCCAATAGCCGACCAATCAGAAGTGAACCTGGGGGGTTAATTTGGTTTAATGTGGTTGGAAATACAGTTGAAGCTGAGGTGGGACACGCTGAGCGTGATGGGGGGGGGTGGAGGTATTACTGAGCAATGCACCACCTAACGCACCTCTTTAACCCCGTGTTGTCATGAAAATCAACACTTTTGTCTCTTTTTTTTAAAAACATTTTTGACTGTTTTATTTACTTTTTCTTACATTTTTGTCTCTTTTTTAACACTTTTGTCTCTTTTTTTACTTTTTTTTTACTATTTCTTAAGTTTTTGTCTCTTTTCTTAACATTTTTGACTCTTTTTTTTACGTTTTCTTACGTTTTTGTCTCTTTTTTAACATTTTTGACTCTTTTTTTACTTTTTCTTACGTTTTTGTCTCTTTTTTGCCACTTTTTTGACGTTTAACACCACGTAACACTAACTTATTAACTTTAGTTTTACAGTTATTTTTGGAATTTATGGTCAATAAACCTCATTTATAGGAAATTATACCTAATGTTTGAGTTAGAAAAGCAGAAATTAGGAATTATTGAGACTAAAATTAAAGGATTGGATGTTGATGATAATCACAGACTGGAATATGTCAACTTTTACTCTCAATACTATTTCAAAAACACTTCAATTTGGTTTCAAATGCTATAAAATTGAATAAGACGCCCCAAAATTAATGAAAGTAGAGATTTGTACTTGGCAAAGAGCGTTGAGTGGAATCAATCATGTTATTTTGGGGAATTAAAAGTACCAAAGTACAGAGTATGGATTGGTAGCTGGAGAGATCTCCTCCTGGGCACTGCCAGGTGCTCGTGAGCACCATACCCCCCACCCCCCCTCCCCAACCGCTCAGGGTGCTGTCAAGTCACCCTGACTCCATCTGTGCATGAATAGGTCCTGAGGGTGTGTGTGTGTGTGTGTGTGTGTGTATTTCAGGCCTATATGTAGTGATTTCTAATAAAAACAGAGTGTAAATTGTAATTTCCCCACTAGGGATGAAATTAGGATTTTAATTGACTTCTGTTCTAAAAACATTGGTTCTCTGGTTGTCTGCAGGTCCGAGCAGCTGAGTGACCGATGCCGTGTGTATTCAGTCAGAGAAGAATCAACATGTATAAACATCACTACTCAGCCTCCACCCTCGGAGCCAAACCTCTCCGCTCACAGCATACCACGGTGGGAAATGTCCAAAGATGGAGACGAGCAGGACAGATATGAGCAGGACAGATATGAGCAGGACAGATATGAGCAGGATATAACAGCTGCCCAATGTATACAAGATAAACACACACCAGAATGCAAAATGTCCGCAGATGGGAGTCTGTGCTTGGTTGGCCCAGGACCCAAGGATGGAGAGGCCCCCAGGAGCTCGCTTCTGATGGTAGCGACTACACATGCTCCAACACAGTACCACAAATCTGCAAAGCCAGGACTGGGCAGAGATCAATCACAGAGGGAAACCCTGGCGGAGGGGGGCGCCACCGCCACCGCCCTGGGATCCTCCGGGGGGCCAGAGAAAGATGAGCCCCCAAGCGTTGAAATGAAACCATATGAGACCAAGTATGGTTCTTCCTCCCAAACCAGGATGATTCATCAAGGTTCAGCCGTGATCTTCAGGGAAGAGACCCCTTATTTCACGTCCTTGGGAGAACTGGTTGCAGCCCCAGAAGACCACAAAGCAAGCGCACCCAGTCCGTGGTCATCGGTTCAAAGCTCAGAATCAAATCCCGCCGACGCTCGGGTGCAGCGGCACACCGTCTACCAGCATTCACCCGCCAGACGCCGCAGGACCTGCACACGGCTGGGGTGAACGGGCTCCGCCTAACGCCAGGTATGTCCGTGGCAGATTAAAACAATGTTACTGTACCCCTCGTGTTGTCTTCCCGTCAAAATTGAAAATTAACACTTTTGTTGACGAGTTTTATCAATGTTTTTAACTTTTTCTTACGTTTTTGTCCCTTTTTTCAACACTTTTGACTCTTTTTTCAATTTTTATATTAAGATATGCAGGTATATTTAAAAAAAAAAATCCAGAAACGCATAACAGAACCTAAACAGATTTCCCAACATTAGTTATTTGTGAGTTTTCACTAAAATAATATGAGAATAATTTGTTTTATCGTCACTACAGAACATCAAAATATATTAAAGTTCTGATAAATAAAATGTAGAAAAATACAAACTTAAGATATAAAACTTAAAGTCCTGCAACGCCATCACTAACAGGACGTTGTAGAGCGCCCTCTGGTGGACAGACTATGCAACACCATCACTAACAGGGACGTTGTAGAGCGTCCTCTGGTGGACAGACTATGCAACGCCATCACTAACAGGGACGTTGTAGAGCCCTCTGGTGGACAGACTATGCAACACCATCACTAATGGGGACGTTGTAGAGCGTCCTCTGGTGGACAGACTATGCAACGCCATCACTAACAGGGACGTTGTAGAGCGTCCTCTGGTGGACAGACTATGCAACGCCATCACTAACAGGGACGTTGTAGAGCGTCCTCTGGTGGACAGACTATGCAACGCCATCACTAACAGGGACGTTGTAGAGCGTCCTCTGGTGGACAGACTATGCAACGCCATCACTAACAGGACGTTGTAGAGCGTCCTCTGGTGGACAGACTATGCAACAACATCACTAACAGGGACGTTGTAGAGCGTCCTCTGGTGGACAGACTATGCAACGCCATCACTAACAGGACGTTGTAGAGCGTCCTCTGGAGGACAGACTATGCAACGCCATCACTAACAGGGACGTTGTAGAGCGTCCTCTGGTGGACAGACTATGCAACGCCATCACTAACAGGGACGTTGTAGAGCGTCCTCTGGAGGACAGACTATGCAAACAGTTAAGTCCCCACTGTATTTCAGATATGTGTTAGATATGCGTTAAAGGCGGCTGTGGCTCAGTGGTTGCCTGCCAATTGGAAGGTTGGTGGTTCAACTCTGGCCCTGCAGTCCCATGTTGAAGTGTCCTTGGGCAAGACACTGAACTCTGAGTTGCCCCCGATGCTGCGCCAAGTGTGTATTTGATGAGCAGGTGGCACCTTGAGTAGTTGTTAAGACTTGAAAAGAGCTTCATGCATCATCTTCATATACAAATACAACAATTTATTCACCATAAACTTGGATTGAACTGAGATGAGTTCAACGGGTTGCAATCTCTCAGCAGCTGCTGCAAGTCCAGCTAACAGCACATTTAGAGCCAAACATTTACAGTAACCTCATGGTGTCCTCATGTTGTCCTCATGTTGTCTTCATGGTGTCTTCATGGTGTCTTCATGGTGTCTTCATGGTGTCCTCATGTTGTCTTCATGTTGCCCTCATGTTGTCTTCATGTTGCCCTCATGTTGTCCTCATGTTGTCTTCATGTTGCCCTCATGTTGTCTTCATGTTGTCCTCATGTTGTCTTCATGTTGCCCTCATGTTGTCTTCATGTTGTCTTCATGTTGTCCCCATGTTGCCCTCATGTTGTCCTCATGTTGTCTTCATGTTGCCCACATGTTATCCTCATGTTGTCCTCATGTTGTCTTCATGTTGCCCTCATGTTGTCCTCATGTTGCCCTCATGTAGTCCTCATGTTGCCCTCATGTTGTCCTCTCATGTTGTCCTCGTGTTGCCCTCATGTTGTCCTCGTGTTGTCCTCGTGTTGCCCTCGTGTTGTCCCCATGTTGTCCTCATGTTGTCCTCGTGTTGTCCTCATGTTGCCTTCTGTTGTCCTCATGTTGCCCTCATGTTGTCCTCATGTTGTCCTCATGTTGTCCTCATGTTGTCCTCATGTTGCCTTCGTGTTGTCCTCATGTTGCCCTCATGTTGCCCTCATGTTGTCCTCATGTTGCCTTCTGTTGCCCTCATGTTGTCCTCATGTTGTCCTCATTGTCCTCATGTTGTCCTCATGTTGTCCTATATCAATGTTCTTTTTAATTCCCCAAAATAACATGATTGATTCCACACAACGCTCTTTGCCAAGTACAAATCTCTACTTTAATTAATTTTGGGGGCTTTATTCAATTTTATAGCATTTGAAACCAAATTGAAGTGTTTTTGAAATAGTATTGAGAGTAAAAGTTGACATATTCCAGTCTGTGATTATCATCAACATCCATTCCTTTAATTTTAGTCTCAATAATTCCTAATTTCTGCTTTTCTAACTCAAACATTAAGTATAATTTCCTATAAATGAAGTTTATTGGCCATAAATTCCCAAAATAACTGTAAAACTAAAGTTAATAAGTTAGTGTTATGTAGTGTTGAACGTCAAAAAAAGGGAGTGAATGTGGGTTAATATATCCCCGATGCTGAACCAGGACCTCGGCAGAACCCTAACCACCAACCCAGTCCTGATGACAGATTAACCCCAGCCCACACGTTTTACAGTTCCAAATAAACAGCCGAGCCCTCCAAGTGCTCACTGGCCCATTGTTTGGCCTTTCCTGCAGAAAACTGGATGACTAATGTGTAAGGTATGCAATTACTATTCAGAAAAAACTTACCATAAGGTTAAATCAATCAAAGTGTCGTTAAAAGAATGGGCCTAAGGGCTCTTCTGAAACAAATTATTCATGCACAGAGAGTATTTAAAGGGGAATGCCACTTTAGCTTGTTTTTGTTGGAGGGGATTTGCCTTCAGCTGCATGGTGGTTGTGTTTTTGGTTCTCCTACTTCAAAGCAAAATTAGGGTTTTGCAAAGCTAAGGGAACATTAGCAGCTAGAAAAACAACATCACAGAAACTTAGAGCAGCTGTGGTATTATATATTATATTCTTGTATTCTTTTTCATTTTTTGGTACCGTATTGCAGATGCCAACTGAACCTTTTGAGTCCCCAATAGTTCCAACCAGAAACTTAGAGCGGCTGTGGTATTATATATTATATTCTTGTATTCTTTTTCATTTTTTGGTGCCGTATTAGAGATGCCAACTGAACTTTTTGAGTCCCAACCAGAAACTTTTGCAGCATTTTCTTCTATTTCCTGTTATTTTCTGCTGTGGATATCTTATCATCATATCCTGCATACTTTTCCCTGTTTTCAACAGAATTGAATCCTCTTTCATGGTGGCCAGACCTAGAACCAACCATTAGATCTTACTTTGGCAGCCATTGACATAACAGAGTTATCTTTGCAACTCACTCCCACATAATTCTTCTTCCCAGCATGAGACGTGATTGCATCTGGTCTCCCTCCTCCCAGTGCTTCATGCTGGTGCTGTAACTAATTAGCCGAGGGAAACAGTCCATCCAGCTTCTTTATCTGGTATCGGGTTGCGGGGGGAGCAGCTCCAGCAGGGAGACAGGGCAAACAGAGACTTTTACATTTTTTTGTACATTTTACATACTTTTACATATATTTGTGTGTGTATATATATATATATATATATATATATATATATATATATATATATATATAGGTGCAGAATTACAGCCACTAGAGCCAGTCCCACAACAGGCTTTCTTTGGTATGTGCCATTTCAGGCCTTGACCAAATGCCACTTTGCACATTTGAAAGCTATGATGTCTCTCTCTCATTGGGGAGCCAAATTCTCTGGGCGGGCAAAGCAGAGAAAGGGGAGGTAACCTTGCCCCTTATGATGTCGTAAGGGGTACGATTCCAGCTCGCCCCATCTGAGCTTTCATTTTCTCAAAGGAAGAGCAGGATACCCAGGGCTCGGTTTACACCTATCGCCATTTCTGGCCACTGGGGGGGCCATAGGCAGGCATATTAATATTTAAATTATTCATATTATTGTTAAAAAACCTCAAAGACGGATGGCCTATAGCTCACTGAGTAAGTGCGGTCGCCCCATGTTGGCTGAGTCCTGCAGAGGCCCGGGTTAGAATCCAGCCTGCGGCCCTTTGCTGTGTGTCCTCCCCCGTCTCTCTCTCCCTTTCATGTCTGTCCACTGTCTCTCTGTCTAATAAAGGGAAAAAAAACAAACATAATCTTTAAAACAAACAACAGACCTTTAAAATAACAACCTGAAAAGTTACTACAGTCAACACATAAAAGCAATATATACAGATCAATATTCAGACAAATACAATGCGTAACAATAAGTAATGAAAACAACATATGAGATAAAGACAGCATGTAAAAAAGACAAGCTGCAGGCAGAAAAAGTCAGAAGTCTAATGTGCGTATATCTTGATCTTTTAACGACGTTTTTAATCAGCACTCCTTTTAACTAATTGTCACTTCTTTGCTTTATTATCATAGTTTCCGAGATTTGTTTTGCAGCGTCTGTTGTTCGTTCATGTGATTAAATGGTAATTTTATTTCCTTAATGTTTGTTTTGTGGCCTCTCCACTTTGTTGAAAAACACTCTGAGCTACACTCTCTGTATGAAAGGTGCTAAATGTAAAAAAGAGTTATTATATTATTACATCTGGTTATTAATAAGCCATTTCTCCAGCTATGGCATCAGCTGTATGTACAGTTCAGACATTGGCAGGTTGGTTCTTAATCTGTCCTTCTCTGTCAGTTGCAGGGAACCAGGTCAGCTGGACTCACAATCCCCAACCAGACCCTCCTTGGAGACATCCAACCTGGCGGAGAAACCTCACCAAGCCATTGCCACCCCTGGCCAAAACATAGACCAGACGTCAGCCTTTAGACCCAGCCTAAGGCACGGCTCCCCCTCCCCTGTTAGAGCTCTCCCTTCCACGCCTCCCTGCTCCTCACCATTCAGGGTTATTTCAGCATCTTCACCGACCCCTGTATCTGCTGAAGACCCTGTCTCCAGGGCTCTTCCCTGTTTCTCTCCTACTCCCTCTTCTGGCAAGGGTTCCTCGCTGCGAGTTTCCCCTGCCTCCCCTTCTACAGCCTCCTCTCCTTTCGCTCCCTCTTTCTCTGGGAGGCCTTCATCCATACGAGCAGGTCCTCCTTCTTCCCCTACACCATCGTCCTCTTCTCTCCGATCTCCCACCCGTACCTCCCCCATTGCTTCTTCCACTGCATTCACCAGATCCTTAGCTGCCTCCTGTATTAGCCAGTCCATCAGTCAGAGTATGGCAAAAAAGACCAATGCCCTACAACAAGCCCCGCCCATAAACACAGAAAACCAAAGCCCATCCCCCACGTCTTCCTTACCCTCCTCTAATCTACAACGGCGCCCTTCACCTAAACTCCCCGAGTAAGCAGGGCTCCAGCACGCCTGCATATGCCCTGCTGGGGTGTGCTAAAGATGGGTACCAACATCCAAGGGGTCCACCGTCCTCTCCCTGGTCCTCTTGCCCTTCTCCGTCTCCCATGCAGTCACCTCCTCCCGCTCTTTGCCAACGCTCCTCCCGTCTACGACTCTAATCACTCATCAGCCTTCTTCTCCTTCCCTCGTCCCTCATTCCTTCACTCCAAACCGGACTTGTCACAGAACGCAAACAACAACAACAGCAACAGCGTTGGCATAAACACAGCGAATAGCAATGTAAGTAATACCAGCAGCCGTAGCTTTTACCATGCCGTGAGTAATGGGGTTGGTCCGAAGTCCACAGAAGGTGCTGCTAGCTAATGGTAGCGCTAACACCACAGCAACGCAACAAACCCTGATCCTCTCTGGTCGGGTCGCACAATCGTGTAGCTCGCCCTTTTTCTGCATCCGAACCCAGCTCACGAGTGCAGTCCCCGTCTCCCTCTCCAATCCTTGCCTCATTCACTAGACTCTGCTCCCCACCCCCTCAACATAATTACTCCTCCCCGATGGCAAACAAACCTCCCCACCCCCGGAGTACACGGGTAGGAGGTGCCAGTTCCCATAATCCACTCGGGCTAACTTTGGAGCTACCAAGGACCTCTTCAGCAAGTTCAGCATTTGGGCTGTCTTCGTCATGCCTAAGCCCTCGGATCCTGTCCCCGCCTCCTATTGGCGTGTCAGTGAATGCTTGGACAAATAATGTTGCAGCACCTCAACCCAGAAACCCTCGATATGCTTCCGCCTCGCCCTCTTTTTCCTTTTCTTCCTCATTAGGCTCACCAACATTGGAGAATTCCTCTTTCCCCACTTCCATTCCTTCTTTGCGTAGTTCCAGAGCATCTTCCCCATCTGCAACCTGTCCTCCTGCAACCTCCCAACCCCTCCGTAGGTCTTTTTCCTCCAACATGGCAGACAGATCCCCCAGCCCAGTCCAGAGCAACCCTAGTGGACTGCGCCAGTCTTGGGCAGACAGCAGCCGCAGGTGCCTCGGTTTCAGTGGTAGTGGCCGAGGGTCCTTTGAGCAGCAGGAGTCCTGTCCAACCAGTCCCAGGAGTGGGTGGTCCTCATACGGCAGCTCACCGTCCTGCCTCAGCCCTCGAGCTGGTCTTCAATCCCCACTGTCACCTGGCAGGCTTACCCCAGGGAAGGGCACCCTCGGTGGGCAGCATTTCACCAGCGTGCCCTGGCCAGACGTACGAGAGCTTTCAAACAGATATAATGGAACCGACTGCCTCGATTCAAGTGCCACTTCCACCGTCATCGCCTCCCCCTGCTCTCTCCTCGCTCTCCCACACCCTCCTTTCCTCCCCTGTTCCATCGGACAGACAAACAGAATGGGGAGACCCAGAGCTAGAAGAGGGTACCTGTCGTAGCCAGCTGATCTGTGCCTATGTTGCCCGGCCCTCCTGTGAACAAAACCTCTCTTCCTCATGTATGGTTCTCTCTTCCTCTGGCATGACATCCCCTCCACCTGCATGTTACCAACACCACAACTTCCAATCCACAGCGCCTCCTCTACCCTCGATCCCTTCCCCCTTGCCCTTGAGCTCATCGCCACTACCATTTACCCATTCATCTCCTGCCAAACAGGGGAACCAGAAGACCAGTTATGCCACCGCGGTTAACCTCCAAATTGCTGGAAGTGGCAGAATAACGTCCTTCAGCACCGCCCAAGTTAGCCTGACCCAAACCCTGCAGGGTGGAGCCGAAGCCAGAGGACCGGGACAGGGGCAGATGACGAGGAGAGTAAGCATCAATGGGCTTTCACACCTTCCTTCTCCTCTTCCTCAGAGCTGTAACAGGCTATGAATGAGAGAAGTCTTTCTTTCATGGCCGTATAAGACAAGAAGGGCCAACAGCAAAGGTAATGGAAAGAACAAGACATAAGAAAAGATTGGGAATATACCTCAGAGACACAAAGCATGCATCAGATGCCGTTGTGTTAGTGCTGGTTTCAGTAGGCCCAGGTGTCCAGAGCCTTTTGCTGGCTTGTCAGGAACCATACACCCATGTATCTCGACAAGTCCCCCATGCTGAAAATGACCTTTGTTAAAATGGCAAAGCATGGGGGACTTTCAAATTCAAAAAAGTTCACATCTGAGGGACATAATGAATGTTGTCAACCCTATTCGACCCTGATTCCCCACAGCGTGGTGAGATGCATTGGGGGTCAGATGCAATACAGACTCACCATTGAATCTTGGGAGCTTTTGGAAAACAAGGACATTTTAAGAATGGACATTTTACCTACACATGGCTTATATTTTGGGATCTGGGCTAATGACTTTAAATGGATGCCAATGGAATTGCTTTAAATATCCTAATATTGTAAAAAGTAAAGAAACGAGTTGCGACGAATGTACTGTACATACATCACCCACCGATGGATGTGATGAATTTGTGAATACGCCAGTCTAACGATCTGATAACACGTCTGATCTGAAACCTGTTCGATGCTCTGTTCAACGTCCCTGGACTCTTTCTGTGGATGTTTTTGAGGAACAATTAATTTGACAAACCTTTGTACCAAAAGCTTAAATCAGTAACTTTTATCTTTTAGCATTTATTGAGCTGGAGTACCTTTCCTTTTTTTTTGGGCTAATCCTGCAGAAGCGTTGAAAGTCGAGTGTCCAACCAGTGCTGTATGCCATCGTAGTTACTTATTGTATTATTATTTTATTATGTTAATTTGCTGTTTTTTCTATTTTCTGCCTTTTATATTCTGTTGAACACACACGTCAGACTATCTGAGGCCAGTGTTTAAGGTTGGTGATAACTGTGGTTATTAATAATCTATCTTTTTATCCATTTTATAATTCTTTTTATTTTATTGTTTATTTATGAGGCTAGTTTTATTCTCTTTGGCACTTATTATCCTTAAAGTAATGTCGGTATTTTGCACAGTGTCCTCAGCTTTTGGGTGCATGCTTCAAAGTGTGTGTGTGTGTGTGTGTGTGTGTGTTTGTGCATGTGTGTGTGTGTTTGTGCATGTGTGTATCTGAAAATGACGCGTCTGGTGAGTTCTCCTTTAACTTCAGACCAGGCCATTATCCGTGTGTTTTTAATGCTGTTTGTTCCCATATTGTCATACGTAGTCGGTTCATTGACTTTAACCTCTCTTGTGTTGTCAGTGCCCTTCAGAGAACTCCACTCGCTGTTCCAAAGTTGTCAAATTAACGTCATTAGGCGGAAAATACAGAATAGGATGAAAGGTTTTGCTTTAAATCAAAACACAGGTGACGTGTGGACTCTTTCGTTAACACTTGGTGATTAATGGAAAAGGCTTACAGCGTCCAGTGTATGTTTGCCAATTAGGCAAGGCAGCTTTATGTGTATTTGGCACATGTCAGCAACAAGTGCTTTACATAACACATAAAAGAGCAGTTCAAAACATTTGGTAAAAGTAAAAATAGAATAAGACATCCATTTCCCTAGTGATTCAGGTCTGACCAATGTATGTACAGTAATATTTGTGCCTCATTCTTGCGCATGTGATGGAAAATTCTGAGCACAGAAAACATTTTTTCTAAGCACATTCATTATAAAAAAGAAACAGGACAACTTACTGTGTAGTTTAATAACTGAAAGAGTATCAAAAAGTAATCGTCTTAATCTTTGATTTGAAAGAGCTGAGAGTTGCAGTGGACCTGCTAGTTCAGACTCTGGGGACAGCAAGCAGACCTATCCCAGTCCGCCTGAAAGGTCTGGGGGTCATAAGTCTTTTATAGGGTGTTGTCACATTAGGGTACAATTTATAGGGTAATGTCACGTTTCAACTTAAATGAGGCTATAGAATTAGGACTATGCTAATTCAGCTAACTTTAGCTATTAACAATGACAGTCTGAGGTTAACCAAGACTAGGATCGCCACTGTTTGTTATATATCAGGCTGTGATTGGTAGAGTGACGAGATCTCTTGTCACGATACTTCTCATCGGGGTAAAAATGGCCGCGCGTTATAGGTCACAAGTGCAAAGCAGCAGCCAGTACACGGAGTCTGATGCCCTTATCATGGCAACTTGTAGGCATGTCCCGCCCCACGATGCAGCCCGATTGGTTAGGGTCCGGCATTGACCTTGAGTGGTGAAGGTTGGGATAGCCGGCGGGTCGGGGGATAGGACCTGAACAACTCCGTTACCTTGCGTCAGCATGGACGCCTGGCCTGGGCCGGGTTACCCATCAGGGCAACTGGTCACCTGCCCAGGGGCACAGGGCATCTACGGGGCCCTGGGCTCCGTCAAATACTATGTTAGATCACATTATAAGATAAGATAATCAGATGAGAAAACCTTTATTTGTCCCACAGTGGGGAAATTGCGGTTTGCAACAGCAGAGATAGATAAACGAGGATAAAGCACACTGTATTACACAATAAATTACACATGCACTATGAAAATTGCCCAAATGAAACATTATGCACAGTCCTCACTGTGCTAATTATTTGCATATTTTTGCAACCCGTTCAATCTAAATATTATGATAAATCACGTCAAAAACAGTGTCTGTATCTGCGGAGCGGGCGAGGACTCGCTGTGACAGACCGTGGTGAAGTTGGTTTTACATTGGAAGGTCAAACTCCACAATATATTTTTCAAATGCGTCTAATTGGCAACGTCCAATATAAAACCAACTTCACCACGGTCTGTCACAGCGGGGCTGCTGCGGCGTGTGGCGGGCCTGCATCCCGCCAAAGACTGGAGCAACTAAGCAACCCCGTTCCGTCCCGTCCCGTCCCGTCCCCCTCCCCTCTGAATGCTAAAGGCGAGTCAGCATCAACAACAGTGCATCTATAAGGTCTTGAGTCTTGTTGCCCGGGGCAACATTAAATTGTTAGTCCGGCCCTGCGCCTGGCCAATAACAGCGTGTGATTGCTATTGAAGGGCGGGTCTTGCCTAGAAGTTGCGTGAGTCCCATATTAACACAGTCTGGTTTGGACTTCTAAATTAGCATAGGAGACCCCCCCCCCGTCCCCCCCCGTCCCCCCGTCCCCCCCATAGAAACGCTGTATAATATCACAAAATGTGAGGGCCAAATATAAAAAAAGAAAGAAAGGAAACTGTGTGGTTCCTGCAGGGCGCTGGTGACACACTGGAGAAAACATGATGTTTTGGGGAATTATTAAAAAGGGAAATATTACTTTATTGAACTTCTTTCAGCAGCCGTCATAGAGTCAGCGAGATGTTGTACGGATAATAAAAGTATGTGTTGCAAAATTAAAAATCAAAGTCTGCTTTTTGTTTTTCTCCACTCTGGTTGACCCACTGTAGTTGTTCATTTACCTGGAAAGTTACAGCATGAATTAATATTTCTTTGACTTCTGTTAATTAACTACACACACGCAGAGGTGGAAGAACCATTTACTTCAGTAGAAGTACATATAGAACGCAGTAGTAGTATAGAATATGAAGCCTTTATTGTCATTATACACAAGAGCAGTACCTGTGCAGCGAGATTGAAGCGACACCTTTACAGTGTTGACACAAAATATAAAAATACAAAATATAAGTACTGCAGAAGAAAAAAAGAGAGGGGGGAACGTGGTGCACAGTCTCTGAGAACAACTATATACTAGACATATATAAAATAGTAAGAAAGATAAAGGGGTTGTATACACATTATGCTATAATATAGTTATTGGTGTATTAAAAGTCCTGAGTATTAAATACTGCACAGTAATGAAATTGCAAAATTGTAACATGTAATTGCAGCAGGGCTGTAGTCAAGACCACCTTTGTCGAGTCCAAGACCAGGACTAGTTGAGTCCAAGACAAGACCGAGTCTAGGACAGAATAAAGGTCTTAAGCATGACAGTATCAAGACAATCCTTTTGGGTTTCACTTTCCCTCCAATATTATTATCAATATAATAAAGACACCTGGACTCGGTCCAGACCAGAAGCCAGATCTGGCAAGACCAGAGGCCGAGACCAAGACAAGTCCGAGTTCAGGACTAGTCGAGTCCAAGACAAGACCGAGACCACAGAAAAACAGTCTTGAGTCCAAGACCGGACTTGAGTACTACAGCCCTGAATTGCAGTGTGTAAAGTAACTAGTAACTGAAGCTGTCAGGTGAGTGTAGTGGAGTAAAAGTACAATATTTCTCCCTGAGATGTAGCAGAGTAGAAGTACATGAAAAGAAAAGATTCAAAGTACAAGTTCCTCTGGAGTAGAAGTACATGAAAAGAAAAGACTCAAAGTACAAGTTCCTCCGGAGTAGAAGTAGTTACTTTACTCAAGTAAAGAACAAGTTCCTCTGGAGTAGAAGTACATGAAAAGAAAAGACTCAAAGTACAAGATCCTCCGGAGTAGAAGTACATGAAAAGAAAAGACTCAAAGTACAAGTTCCTCCGGAGTAGAAGTACATGAAAAGAAAAGACTCAAAGTACAAGTTCCTCCGGAGTAGAAGTAGTAACTTTACTCAAGTAAAGTACAAGTTCCTCCGGAGTAGAAGTACATGAAAAGAAAAGACTCAAAGTACAAGTTCCTCCGGAGTAGAAGTAGTAACTTTACTCAAGTAAAGTACAAGTTCCTCCGGAGTAGAAGTACATGAAAAGAAAAGACTCAAAGTACAAGTTCCTCCGGAGTGGAAGTAGAAACTTTACTCAAGTAAAGTACAAGTTCCTCCGGAGTAGAAGTAGTAACTTTACTCAAGTAAAGTACAAGTTCCTCTGGAGTAGAAGTACATGAAAAGAAAAGACTCAAAGTACAAGATCATCCGGAGTAGAAGTACATGAAAAGAAAAGACTCAAAGTACAAGTTCCTCCGGAGTAGAAGTACATGAAAAGAAAAGACTCAAAGTACAAGTTCCTCCGGAGTAGAAGTAGTAACTTTACTCAAGTAAAGTACAAGTTCCTCCGGAGTAGAAGTACATGAAAAGAAAAGACTCAAAGTACAAGTTCCTCCGGAGTGGAAGTAGAAACTTTACTCAAGTAAAGTACAAGTTCCTCCAGAGTAGAAGTAGAAACTTTACTCAAGTAAAGTACAAGTTCCTCTGGAGTAGGAAGTAAATGAAAAGAAAAGATTCAAAGTACAAGTTTCTCCGGAGTAGAAGTACATGAAAAGAAAAGACTCAAAGTACAAGTTCCTCCGGAGTAGAAGTACATGAAAAGAAAAGACTCAAAGTACAAGTTCCTCCGGAGTAGAAGTACGTGAAAAGAAAGACTCAAAGTACAAGTTCCTCTGGAGTAGAAGTAGTAACTTTACTCAAGTAAAGTACAAGTTCCTCCGGAGTATAAGTAGTAACTTTACTCAAGTAAAGTACAAGTTCCTCCGGAGTAGAAGTACATGAAAAGAAAAGACTCAAAGTACAAGTTCCTCCGGAGTAGAAGTAGGAACTTTACTCAAGTAAAATACATCTTGTACGTGAGCACAGTACTTGAGTGAGTGTACTCAGGTACATCCCAGCGCTGCATGTGTGTGTTTTTCTGTTTATGTAATATCTTGCAACCAAATACACCTGAGCCTCCACTCCCTGCCTGCCTTCCGGGTTACCTACAGCCCACATAGCGCTGTCGCTGAGTGGGTAAACACTGAGGCACACAGCCGCAAATCACACGCAGGGTTGCACAACTTTCTGCCTCTTGTACAGATAGGAGAACACCATGTATACACAGTACATATATACACATATATACGCATATATACACATATATATACGTATATTCCTGCAATCAGATGCCAGTGCCGACAGAGCTGCAGCAGAGTGAACTGGCAACTTCACTGTGAGTATGATGTTCGTGGAAGTATTTAATGCTATCTTAAAGTAGTATAGTATAAGTATTTAATGCTATCTTAAAGTAGTATAGTATAAGTATTTAATGCTATCTTAAAGTAGTATAGTATAAGTATTTAATGCTATCTTAAAGTAATATAGTATAAGTATTTGATGCTATCTTAAAGTAGTATAGTATAAGTATTTGATGCTATCTTAAAGTAGTATAGTATAAGTATTTGATGCTATCTTAAAGTAGTATAGTATAAGTATTTGATGCTATCTTAAAGTTGTATAGTATAAGTATTTTATGCTATCTTAAAGTAGTATAGTATAAGTATTTAATGCTACCTTAAAGCAGTATAGTATAAGTATTTGATGCTATCTTAAAGTAGTATAGTATAAGTATTTGATGCTATCTTAAAGCAGTATAGTATAAGTATTTGATGCTATCTTAAAGTAGTATAGTATAAGTATTTAATGCTACCTTAAAGCAGTATAGTATAAGTATTTTATGCTATCTTAAAGTAGTATAGTATAAGTATTTAATGCTACCTTAAAGCAGTATAGTATAAGTATTTGATGCTATCTTAAAGTAGTATAGTATAAGTATTTGATGCTATCTTAAAGCAGTATAGTATAAGTATTTGATGCTATCTTAAAGTAGTATAGTAGAAGTATTTGATGCTATCTTAAAGTAGTATAGTATAAGTATTTGATGCTATCTTAAAGCAGTATAGTAGAAGTATTTGATGCTATCTTAAAGTAGTATAGTAGAAGTATTTGATGCTATCTTAAGTGCGACTTACTTTCACTTTTGTACTGCACGCGCTCCCCTTTGAAGACTTTGACCGGGACTTTGGTTTCTTGCACTGACCTGAAATCAACCCTGCGGCTGTCCTCACCGCTGGCGCTCCCTACGCAGGTGAGCTTAACTCTTCATTTCTCAGGTTCTGCTGGAGCAGCTGCTGGTTTTCAGCTCTGAGCTGCGTCCCAGATCCCTGTCTCCAAACGGTTGATTTGACAGTAAAGCAGGATTGGAGGAGACGTATGGGGGGAAATGTTGCAGTAATTGTCCTTTAGTTGAATATTCTCATGTTATTTTATACTTCTACTGCAGTAGAAATGAGGGAAATGTAGTTTTGGGTGTGAGCTTTAAGTTAGATGGATATTTATCTTTATTTTCTCTTGCCAGTCTATGTCTGTGTGGACGCTGTCCCACCAATCGGTCCCAAAACGTCCTCCTTGTTGATCTTTACAGCCGTTCCCTCATAACGTGATGATATCAGCATGTAGCTTCATTTCGTTATGAATGACTTTGAGGACAGAAACTCATTAATTTAACATTTAACATTTAACATTTAACATTGGCAAGGTTATTATTATTATTAAAAATTATATTAACCCGCATGTTGTCCTCATGTTGTCCTCATGTTGTCCTCATGTTGCCCTCATGTTGCCCCATGTTGTCCTCATGTTGTCCTCATGTTGTCTTCATGTTGTCTCCATGTTGTCCTCATGTTGCCCTCATGTTGCCCTCATGTTGTCTTCATGTTGTCCTCATGTTGTCTTCATGTTGTCTTCATGTTGTCCTCATGTTGCCCTCCTGTCGTCCTCATGTTGTCCTCATGTTGTCTTCATGTTGTCTTCATGTTGTCCTCATGTTGCCCCCATGTTGTCTTCATGTTGCCCTCATGTTGTCCTCATGTTGTCCTCATGTTGTCTTCATGTTGCCCCCATGTTGTCTTCATGTTGTCTTCATGTTGTCCTCATGTTGTCCTCCTGTTGTCTTCATGTTGTCCTCATGTTGTCTTCATGTTTTCCTCATGTTGTCCTCATGTTGTCTTTTTGTTGCCCTCATGTTGTCCTCATGTTGTCTTCATGTTGTCTTCATGTTGTCTTCATGTTGTCCTCATGTTGCCCCCATGTTGTCTTCTTGTTGCCCTCATGTCGCCCTCATATCGTCCTCATGTTGTCCTCATGTTGCCCTCCTGTTGTCCTCATGTTGTCTTCATGTTGTCTTCATGTTGTCCTCATGTTGTCTTCATGTTGTCCTCATGTTGTCTTCATGTTGTCTTCATGTTGTCCTCATGTTGTCCTCATGTTGTCTTCTTGTTGCCCTCATGTTGTCCTCATGTTGTCTTCATGTTGTCTTCATGTTGCCCTCATGTTGTCCTCATGTTGTCTTCATGTTGTCTTCATGTTGTCTTCATGTTGTCCTCATGTTGCCCCAATGTTGTCTTCATGTTGCCCTCATGTTGTCCTCATGTTGTCTTCATGTTGCCCTCATGTTGTCCTCATGTTGTCTTCATGTTGCCCTCATGTTGTCCTCATGTTGTCCTCATGTTGTCTTCATGTTGTCCTCATGTTGTCCTCATGTTGTCTTCATGTTGCCCTCATGTTGCCCCCATGTTGTCCTCATGTTGTCCTCATGTTGTCTTCATGTTGTCCTCATGTTGCCCTCATGTTGTCCTCATGTTGTCCTCATGTTGTCCTCATGTTGTCTTCATGTTGTCCTCATGTTGTCCTCATGTTGTCTTCATGTTGTCCTCATGTTGTCCTCATGTTGTCCTCATGTTGTCCTCATGTTGTCCCAGAAATAACTGTAAAACTAAAGTTAATAAGTTTGTGTTACGTAGTGGGAAGACAACAGGAGGGTTAGAGGACGTCTGTCTCAGCAGGATTTGACAGAGCGTGTCCTCGTCTTCCCTCCAGTTCGTACGTCTTTGCGCCGGCTGTTTGTCTCTCAGAGAAATTATTTCCAAACACTTCTGCGGTGTTTATAAAGCACTAAATGATTTATGTCTGGTCTGCAGATCTGAAATAAACCATCCAGAGCTCTCAGGGCGTCTGGGATGGGTCAGAACCAGAACCAGAACTAGCTGTCTCTGCCAGGCATGAGGACACATACGAGGAATTCTTCCTGGGAACATTGCTGCTCACAATGCGCTGAGTCTCAACTATTAGACTTACAGACTTAGAAATATCAGAAAGTTGGGTTTCTTTCTTTCAAATTGTCCAAAATGCCTTCGCTTCGTGAGGACAACATGACTTTTTGTCTCCTTTTCGTCTCCTTTTTGTCTCCTTTTCATCTCCTTTTTGTCTCCTTTTCATCTCCTTTTTGTCTCCTTTTCATCTCCTTTTTGTCTCCTTTTCATCTCCTTTTTGTCTCCTTTTTGTCTCCTTTTCATCTCCTCTTCGTCTCCTTTTTGTCGCCTTTTTGTCTCTTTTTTGTTGCCTTTTCGTCTCCTTTTCATCGCCTTTTTGTCTCCTTTTCGTCTCCTTTTTGTCGCCTTTTCGTCACCTTTTTGTTGCCTTTTTGTCTCCTTTTCATCGCCTTTTTGTCTCCTTTTCGTGTCCTTTTCATCGCCTTTTCGTCTCCTTTTCATCGCCTTTTCGTCTCCTGTTCATCGCCTTTTTGTCTCCTTTTCGTCTCCTTTTTATCGCCTTTTCGTCTCCCTTTTGTCGACTTTTCGTTTCCTTTTTGTCGCCTTGTGGTCTCTCTCTCTCTCTCTCTCTCTCTATATATATATTTATATATGTGTATATACATACTGTATGTATAGTAGATGTATATATATAAATATTAGTTTTTTAATTATAACTATGTAAACCCATTTATGCATATATATATATATATATATATATATATATATATATATATATATATATATTTATATTTGAGCATGTTAAGAGGCTAACAATGCGTTTCTAACTTGCCCTGTTGAAGCCTGTTGGATGCTAACGCTAGCAGGAGGATAACTCGGTGTAGCAGCACCGGTTGGTTTCATTTGTCTCGCTACCGACAGAATTACACCTTTAAAAAAAACATAAAAAACATTAAAAAACATTAAAAACATAAAAAACATAACAAACATAAACACATAAAAAACATAAAAACACAGCTACGTGTTGAAATTGACCCGAGTTCTCCTTTAAGGAGCAAAACTTCCCTTAAAAACTGTCCTGGAATCTGCAGAGGAGTCTCTCCCTGGTGTCTGATGGCATTCAGCCATATTATATCACACCGTCTGATACGACACACATAGTTTGGCCTCTGATGTCACAATAAACTGAAGGCTGGAGACGCCAGTCCCCGTCTTCACTGAGTCATCATCAGACCCCCCCTGCTTCCAGTCCCCGTCATCAGACCCCCCCTGCTTCCAGTCCCTGTCATCACTGTCGGACCCGCCTTCGCTCTCAGAGTCATCATCAGACCCCCCCCCTGCTTCCACTCCAGGTCTTTCCTGTTGGACCCGGCTTCGCTCTCTGAGTCATCATCAGACCCCCCCTGCTTCCAGTCCAGGTCTTTCCTGTTGGAACCGCCTTTCCTCTCTGAGTCATCATCAGACCCCCCCTGCTTCCAGTCCAGGTCTTTCCTGTCAGACCCGTCTTCGCTCTCTGAGTCATCATCAGACCCCCCTGCTTCCAGTCCCCGTCATCAGACCCCCCCTGCTTCCAGTCCCCGTCATCACTGTCGGACCCGCCTTCGCTCTCAGAGTCATCATCAGACCCCCCCCTGCTTCCAGTCCCCGTCTTCACTGTCGGACCCAGCTTCACTCTCTGAGTCATCATCAGACCCCCCCTGCTTCCAGTCCAGGTCTTTCCTGTCGGACCGCCTTCGCTCTCTGAGTCATCATCAGACCCCTCCTGCTTCCAGTCCAGGTGTTTCCTGTTGGACCCGCATTTGCTCTCTGAGTCATCATCAGACCCCCCCTGCTTCCAGTCCCCGTCATCAGACCCCCCCTGCTTCCAGTCCCCGTCTTCACTGTCGGACCCGGCTTCGCTCTCTGAGTCATCATCAGACCCCCCCTGCTTCCAGTCCAGGTCTTTCCTGTCAGACCCGTCTTGGCTCTCTGAGTCATTGTCTGGTTCCTGCGAGCTGGATGTGTCCTTGAACTCATCGTTCATATCAGAGTGGTCCGGTCCGTTGTCTCTGGTAGTCGACGCCTCCTCATCAGACCCCCCCTGCTTCCAGTTGAGGTCTTTCCTGTCGGACCCGTCTTCGCTCTCTAAGTCAACATCAGACCCCCCCCTGCTTGTTCGCGAGGTCTTTCCTGTCGGACCCGCCTTCGCTCTCTGAGTCATTGAATGTGTCCATAAACTCATCCTTCCTATCAGAGCGGTCCGGTTCGGGTTCCTCGTCTCTTGTGGACTCCTCCTCATCAGACTCCTCTTTCCTCAGAGGCTCACCTTTGCTTTTGGTGCGTTTGAATTTCTTTCTGAAGAAACCCTTAATTCTCTTCCAAAGCAAGCGCTTTTTGGGGAGGGTTTCTCCAGAGCAGACCTGGGCCTGCGTGGGGGGGGGGCTTCTGGATCTCCGTTATCTTCTTGGATCTCCATGTCCTTCAGCTCGGTCGGTAAAATAACTCCTGGTTGCAGACAGACGTCTCCGTGTGTGTTCGACCAACAGTTCAATGGTGAGAAATGATTGAATGTGCACGGACATCCTGCAGCACCGATGATGTCACAATGATGGTTCTGGTTCTGGTTCTGGTTCAGGTTCTGGTTCTCACGTCAACATTCTTTCATCAGGAAATGATGTCACACGGGACATTTACCCAGCAGCCTCTCAGCATCTTCACCAGCTGCTAATTTGGTGGGAAATCCCATTTTATTCGGTTTCATTTGAAATCAGTTGAAAGTGCACACAGACCAAATGTCCTCAAAGTCAAAGTGTCTTCATTATAATGACTGAGTCCCCCTATAGACTATAGTCCCCCTATAGACTATAGTCCCCCTATAGACTATAGTCCCCCTATAGACTATAGTCCTCCTATAGACTATAGTCCCCCTATAGACTATAGTCCTTCTATAGACTATAGTCCCCCTATAGACTATAGTCCCCCTCAGGAGACATTAGATCTGGACACGGAGTAACTTTGAGTTACTTAAAGTTACAACAGACACACAACAACAAGCACAGGGTTACACAATTAAAAGACAAATGGACTGAAACATGTGAGTTATATGTATAATATATGTATAATATATGGGTTATATGTGTAATATATATATATCTCTATATAGATATATATATATATCTATATATATATATATATATATATATATATATATATATATATATATATATATATATCTATATATATATATATATATCTATATATATATATATATATATATATATAGATATATCTATATATATATATATATATATATATATATATATATATATATATATATATATATATATATATATATATATCTATATATATATATATATATATATATATTCAGCTAACTAATTTCCGACAATGTTGTTAAAGTGATGTTGAATCATCCTCGGCGTGTTTTTCACAGTACAAGTATCAGAGTTAATAGAAACCATCCGGGTACAATCTGTCAGATGTACTTCCAGATGTGTGTGTGTGTGTGTGTGTGTGTGTGTGTGTGTGTGTGTGTGTGTGTGTGTGTGTGTGTGTGTGTGTGTTCCCTAACGACCCCTCGCGCTCGTCGACGATGTTCCACTTCCGGCATCGCTCTCATTCTGCCAGAAATTACTCTTCTCGAATGTCTGTTTCCAGATGTCTGTCCCCGTCCCCGTCCTCTGTCTCTGTGTCTAACCTCCGTCCCCGTCCTCTGTCTCTGTGTCTAACCTCCGTCCCCGTCCTCTGTCTCTGTGTCTAACCTCCGTCCCCGTCCTCTGTCTCTGTGTCTAACCTCCGTCCCCGTCCTCTGTCTCTGTGTCTAACCTCCGTCCCCGTCCTCTGTTTCTGTGTCTAACCTCCGTCCCCGTCTTCTGTCTCTGTGTCTAACCTCCGTCCCCGTCCTCTGTCTCTGTGTCTAACCTCCGTCCCCGTCCTCTGTCTCTGTGTCGGCACTCTAACCTCCGTCCCCGTCCTCTGTCTCTGTGTCTAACCTCCGTCCCCGTCCTCTGTCTCTGTGTCTAACCTCCGTCCCCGTCCTCTGTCTCTGTGTTGGCACTCTTACCTCGTCCCCGTCCTCTGTCTCTGTGTCTAACCTCCGTCCCCGTCTTCTGTCTCTGTGTCTAACCTCCGTCCCCGTCCTCTGTCTCTGTGTTGGTGCTCTAACCTGCGGCTGATTTCTGAGGACTATGGTTACCTGGTCCTCAGGTCTCTGCAGGGTAAATCCAGACAGCTAGCTAGACTATCTGTCCTTTTCGTCTTCTTTTCTTAACATTTTCCTCGCCTTGTAGTCTCTCTCTCTCTCTCTCTCTCTCTCTCTCTCTCTATATATATATATATATATATACACCATGTAAACCTATTCTGGTGCAACCTCTAAATACAGGTATGAACATGAAAATTAGCTAAATAATTCCCCAAGGGGCCCCGTGAGTCTGGATGATTCAGAGTTAAAAAGTTAAGGAGGGAGGAGCCAAAGATTTGGGAATACAGCAGATGTTATCTTCGGAGGAGGAGGAGGAGGAGGAGGAGGAGGAGGAGGAGGAGGCGGAGGAATGGGAGGAGTAAGAAAGTGGAAACAAGAAAGAGGAGAGTGGGAGAAGAGAGAGTCTCTCTGAGTAGCTGTCCTCCTGCAGAGAAGACACACAAATCAGCTTTTCCTTCTTTTTCCACAGTTTTCGGGGTCTTCCTGCACTGATCTGCTTCCCCAGCTCAACAGACGACACTTTAACGTGTTGAAACACTTCATGCAATTAGCTTTACTTGGGGGGGGGTGGTTTTTCATATGGATTTATATTTAATCTTCATGTATTCTGGTCCTAATTTGCCGAGTTGGATTAAGCCTTCACAGAGACTTTTTAGACCCTTTTTTTGGAGCCATTTTTTGTGCATCTGCACCAAAAATTGAGCGTTTGATATCAAAACTTTAACTCTTTACTGACTGATCTCTCTGTTCTCAGCTGCACATCAACACACTCTGGAGGCTGAAGAAGCGCTCGCATTTCTCAACTGGTCCGGGATTTGGTAACCCCTGATTGGATTACAGGAAGATTTACCCATTGCTGGGTGGAACTTCTCTTAACATGGACTTCAAATCAGTGCAGACCGATTTGGACTTTAAAGGTAAATCCTAAAAAAAACCAGATCCATGGGGAATAATCGAGGTTGTTCATCTCCATGAGGATGCCGTAGTGTGACACAGCAGCGCATGATGTGATGATGGTTTTGCTGCCCGTGCCATGCTGAGAGGGAGGTTAGCCCTCGCGAGTGTGTATCTGGTTTCCATCTGTCTGCTCGGCCTGATGCCCCGACCAGCCGCCAAACCCTGCTCTCAGGACATCCTCGTACAGGTCAAGAAGCTCATCAGAATAGCTTCAGGCATGGTAGGACTTTTGATTTTCTGTCTTTTAAAGGGTTAACTTTGTTGGTTGTCACCTTAGTCAGTGTTACGTAAGCGTCAAAAAAGTGACATTGAAAAAAGGGAGAAAAACGTGAGATAAAGTTAAAAACATCCATAAAAAGAGTCAAAAGTGTTGATTTTCAGGTTTTTTTTATGGGAAGACAACACGAGGGTTAAAGCATGTTTACCTTAATAAAAGGTTGATGTCATACAGACTTCTAGCTTCTACAGGAGCAGAAATCTTCACACAGTCCACTGTGGTTTAGAGGTTATTGTCATTAGTTATTCATCCTCATGAAAGAAAGAGCATCAAGCCCGCTGGAATAAATATGTGGCAGTTCATCATGCTGAAGATAAGGTTGCATTTGGGGCCGAGAGAGGGGCCAGTCTTGGAACTCATAAAGCTACTAATGCAAGTTATAAATATGCACTACGTTATGTCAACAAACATGAGAAATAAGAGCGGACTCTATGGCTGAAAAGCTCCTTGGTCCTGATGTTACTGGCTTCTGGAAGCAGGTGAGAGCTCATTACCATGCAACATAGAGGGGTCAGTACGTCATTACCATGCAACATAGAGGGGGTCAGTATATCATTACCATGCAACATAGAGGGGGACAGTACATCATTACCATGCAACATAGAGGGGGACAGTACATCATTACCATGCAACATAGAGGAGGACAGTATATCATTACCATGCACCATAGAGGGGGACAGTACATCATTACCATGCAACATAGAGGGGGTCAGTATATCATTACCATGCACCATAGAGGGGGTCAGTATATCATTACCATGCACCATAGAGGGGGTCAGTACATCATTACCATGCAACATAGAGGGGGACAGTACATCATTACCATGCAACATAGAGGAGGACAGTACGTCATTACCATGCAACATAGAGGGGGACAGTACATCATTACCATGCAACATAGAGGAGGACAGTACGTCATTACCATGCAACATAGAGGGGGTCAGTACATCATTACCATGCAACATAGAGGGGGACAGTACATCATTACCATGCAACATAGAGGGGGACAGTTTATCATTACCATGCAACATAGAGGGGGACAGTACATCATTACCATGCAACATAGAGGGGGTCAGTATATCATTACCATGCACCATAGAGGGGGTCAGTATATCATTACCATGCAACATAGAGGGGGACAGTACATCATTACCATGCAACATAGAGGAGGACAGTACATCATTACCATGCAACATAGAGGGGGTCAGTACATCATTACGATGCAACATAGAGGAGGACAGTACATCATTACCATGCAACATAGAGGGGGACAGTACATCATTACCATGCAACATAGAGGGGGACAGTACGTAATTACCATGCAACATAGAGGGGGTCAGTATATCATTACCATGCACCATAGAGGGGGTCAGTATATCATTACCATGCACCATAGAGGGGGTCAGTACATCATTACCATGCAACATAGAGGGGGACAGTACATCATTACCATGCAACATAGAGGAGGACAGTACGTCATTACCATGCAACATAGAGGGGGACAGTACATCATTACCATGCAACATAGAGGAGGACAGTACGTCATTACCATGCAACATAGAGGGGGTCAGTACATCATTACCATGCAACATAGAGGGGGACAGTACATCATTACCATGCAACATAGAGGGGGACAGTATATCATTACCATGCAACATAGAGGGGGACAGTACATCATTACCATGCAACATAGAGGGGGTCAGTATATCATTACCATGCACCATAGAGGGGGTCAGTATATCATTACCATGCAACATAGAGGGGGACAGTACATCATTACCATGCAACATAGAGGAGGACAGTACATCATTACCATGCAACATAGAGGGGGTCAGTACATCATTACGATGCAACATAGAGGAGGACAGTACATCATTACCATGCAACATAGAGGGGGACAGTACATCATTACCATGCAACATAGAGGGGGACAGTACATCATTACCATGCAACATAGAGGGGGACAGTACATCATTACCATGCAACATAGAGGTGGTCAGTACGTCATTACCATGCAACGTAGAGGAGGACAGTACGTCATTACCATGCAACATAGAGGGGGTCAGTACGTTATTACCATGCAACATAGAGGGGGACAGTACGTAATTACCATGCAACATAGAGGGGGTCAGTATATCATTACCATGCAACATAGAGGGGGACAGTACATCATTACCATGCAACATAAAGGGGGTCAGTACGTTATTACCATGCAACATAGAGGGGGACAGTACGTCATTACCATGCAACATAGAGGGGGTCAGTACGTTATTACCATGCAACATAGAGGGGGTCAGTACGTTATTACCATGCAACGTAGACGGGGTCAGTACGTTATTACCATGCAACATAGAGGGGGTCAGTACGTTATTACCATGCAACATAGAGGGGGTCAGTACGTTATTACCATGCAACATAGAGGGGGACAGTACGTAATTACCATGCAACATAGAGGGGGACAGTACGTCATTACCATGCAACGTAGACGGGGTCAGTAAGTCATTACCATGCACCGTAGAGGGGGACAGTACGTCATTACCATGCAACATAGAGGGGGTCAGTATATCATTACCATGCAACATAGAGGGGGTCAGTATATCATTACCATGCAACATAGAGGGGGTCAGTACGTAATTACCATGCAACATAGAGGGGGTCAGTATATCATTACCATGCAACATAGAGGGGGTCAGTATATCATTACCATGCAACATAGAGGGGGTCAGTACGTAATTACCATGCAACATAGAGGGGGACAGTATATCATTACCATGCAACATAGAGGGGTCAGTACGTAATTACCATGCAACATAGAGGGGGTCAGTATATCATTACCATGCAACATAGAGGGGGACAGTAAGTCATTACCATGCACCGTAGAGGGGGTCAGTATATCATTACCATGCAACATAGAGGGGGACAGTACGTCATTACCATGCAACATAGAGGGGGTCAGTATATCATTACCATGCAACGTAGAGGGGGTCAGTACATAATACCATGCAACATAGAGGGGGACAGTATATCATTACCATGCAACATAGAGGGGGACAGTACATCATTACCATGCAACATAGAGGGGGTCAGTATATCATTACCATGCACCATAGAGGGGGTCAGTATATCATTACCATGCAACATAGAGGGGGACAGTACATCATTACCATGCAACATAGAGGAGGACAGTACATCATTACCATGCAACATAGAGGGGGTCAGTACATCATTACGATGCAACATAGAGGAGGACAGTACATCATTACCATGCAACATAGAGGGGGACAGTACATCATTACCATGCAACATAGAGGGGGACAGTACATCATTACCATGCAACATAGAGGGGGACAGTACATCATTACCATGCAACATAGAGGTGGTCAGTACGTCATTACCATGCAACGTAGAGGAGGACAGTACGTCATTACCATGCAACATAGAGGGGGTCAGTACGTTATTACCATGCAACATAGAGGGGGACAGTACGTAATTACCATGCAACATAGAGGGGGTCAGTATATCATTACCATGCAACATAGAGGGGGACAGTACATCATTACCATGCAACATAAAGGGGGTCAGTACGTTATTACCATGCAACATAGAGGGGGTCAGTACGTTATTACCATGCAACATAGAGGGGGTCAGTACGTTATTACCATGCAACGTAGACGGGGTCAGTACGTTATTACCATGCAACATAGAGGGGGTCAGTACGTTATTACCATGCAACATAGAGGGGGTCAGTACGTTATTACCATGCAACATAGAGGGGGACAGTACGTAATTACCATGCAACATAGAGGGGGACAGTACGTCATTACCATGCACCGTAGAGGGGGACAGTACGTCATTACCATGCAACATAGAGGGGGTCAGTATATCATTACCATGCAACATAGAGGGGGTCAGTATATCATTACCATGCAACATAGAGGGGGTCAGTACGTAATTACCATGCAACATAGAGGGGGTCAGTATATCATTACCATGCAACATAGAGGGGTCAGTACGTAATTACCATGCAACATAGAGGGGGACAGTATATCATTACCATGCAACATAGAGGGGTCAGTACGTAATTACCATGCAACATAGAGGGGGTCAGTATATCATTACCATGCAACATAGAGGGGGACAGTAAGTCATTACCATGCACCGTAGAGGGGGTCAGTATATCATTACCATGCAACATAGAGGGGGACAGTACGTCATTACCATGCAACATAGAGGGGGTCAGTATATCATTACCATGCAACGTAGAGGGGGTCAGTACATAATACCATGCAACATAGAGGGGGACAGTATGTAATTACCATGCAACATAGAGGGGGACAGTACGTCATTACCATGCAACATAGAGGGGGACAGTACGTAATTACCATGCAAAATAGAGGGGGTCAGTATATCATTACCATGCAACATAGAGGGGGTCAGTATATCATTACCATGCAACATAGAGGGGGTCAGTATATCATTACCATGCAACATAGATTGGGTCAGTACGTCATTACCATGCAACATAGAGGGGGTCAGTATATCATTACCATGCAACATAGAGGGGGTCAGTACGTCATTACCATGCAACATAGAGGAGGTCAGTACGTCATTACCATGCAACATAGAGGGGGTCAGTATATCATTACCATGCAACATAGAGGAGGACAGCACGTCATTACCATGCAACATAGAGGGGGACAGTACGTCATTACCATGCAACATAGAGGGGGACAGTATATCATTACCATGCAACATAGAGGGGGACAGAACGTCATTACCATGCAACATAGAGGAGGTCAGTACGTCATTACCATGCAACATAGAGGGGGACAGTATATCATTACCATGCAACATAGAGGAGGACAGCACGTCATTACCATGCAACATAGAGGGGGACAGTATATCATTACCATGCAACATAGAGGGGGACAGTATATCATTACCATGCAACATAGAGGGGGACAGTACGTCATTACCATGCAACATAGAGGGGGACAGTATATCATTACCATGCAACATAGAGGGGACAGTATATCATTACCATGCAACATAGAGGGGGACAGAACGTCATTACCATGCAACATAGAGGAGGTCAGTACGTCATTACCATGCAACATAGAGGGGGACAGTATATCATTACCATGCAACATAGAGGGGGACAGAACGTCATTACCATGCAACATAGAGGAGGTCAGTACGTCATTACCATGCAACATAGAGGGGGACAGTATATCATTACCATGCAACATAGAGGAGGACAGCACGTCATTACCATGCAACATAGAGGGGGACAGTACGTCATTACCATGCAACATAGAGGAGGTCAGTACGTCATTACCATGCAACATAGAGGGGGACAGTACGTCATTACCATGCAACATAGAGGAGGACAGCACGTCATTACCATGCAACATAGAGGGGGACAGTACGTCATTACCATGCAACATAGAGGAGGACAGCACGTCATTACCATGCAACATAGAGGGGGACAGTACGTCATTACCATGCAACATAGAGGAGGACAGCACGTCATTACCATGCAACATAGAGGGGGACAGTACGTCATTACCATGCAACATAGAGGAGGACAGCACGTCATTACCATGCAACATAGAGGGGGACAGTATATCATTACCATGCAACATAGAGGGGGTCAGTATATCATTACCATGCAACATAGGGGTCAGTATATCATTACCATGCAACATAGATTGGGTCAGTACGTCATTACCATGCAACATAGAGGGGGTCAGTATATCATTACCATGCAACATAGAGGGGGTCAGTACATCATTACCATGCAACATAGAGGAGGACAGTACGTCATTACCATGCAACATAGAGGGGGACAGTACATCATTACCATGCAACATAGAGGAGGACAGTACGTCATTACCATGCAACATAGAGGGGGTCAGTACATCATTACCATGCAACATAGAGGGGGACAGAACGTCATTACCATGCAACATAGAGGAGGTCAGTACGTCATTACCATGCAACATAGAGGGGGACAGTATATCATTACCATGCAACATAGAGGGGGACAGAACGTCATTACCATGCAACATAGAGGAGGTCAGTACGTCATTACCATGCAACATAGAGGGGGACAGTATATCATTACCATGCAACATAGAGGAGGACAGCACGTCATTACCATGCAACATAGAGGGGGACAGTATATCATTACCATGCAACATAGAGGGGGACAGTATATCATTACCATGCAACATAGAGGGGGACAGTACGTCATTACCATGCAACATAGAGGGGGACAGTATATCATTACCATGCAACATAGAGGGGGACAGTATATCATTACCATGCAACATAGAGGGGGACAGAACGTCATTACCATGCAACATAGAGGAGGTCAGTACGTCATTACCATGCAACATAGAGAGGGACAGTATATCATTACCATGCAACATAGAGGGGGACAGAACGTCATTACCATGCAACATAGAGGAGGTCAGTACGTCATTACCATGCAACATAGAGGGGGACAGTATATCATTACCATGCAACATAGAGGAGGACAGCACGTCATTACCATGCAACATAGAGGGGGACAGTACGTCATTACCATGCAACATAGAGGAGGTCAGTACGTCATTACCATGCAACATAGAGGGGACAGTACGTCATTACCATGCAACATAGAGGAGGACAGCACGTCATTACCATGCAACATAGAGGGGGACAGTACGTCATTACCATGCAACATAGAGGAGGACAGCACGTCATTACCATGCAACATAGAGGGGGACAGTACGTCATTACCATGCAACATAGAGGAGGACAGCACGTCATTACCATGCAACATAGAGGGGGACAGTACGTCATTACCATGCAACATAGAGGAGGACAGCACGTCATTACCATGCAACATAGAGGGGGACAGTATATCATTACCATGCAACATAGAGGGGGTCAGTATATCATTACCATGCAACATAGAGGGGTCAGTATATCATTACCATGCAACATAGATTGTGTCAGTACGTCATTACCATGCAACATAGAGGGGTCAGTATATCATTACCATGCAACATAGAGGAGGACAGTACGTCATTACCATGCAACATAGAGGGGGACAGTACATCATTACCATGCAACATAGAGGGGTCAGTACATCATTACCATGCAACATAGAGGAGGACAGTACGTCATTACCATGCAACAGAGGGGGACAGTACATCATTACCATGCAACATAGAGGAGGACAGTACGTCATTACCATGCAACATAGAGGGGGTCAGTACATCATTACCATGCAACATAGAGGGGGACAGAACGTCATTACCATGCAACATAGAGGAGGTCAGTACGTCATTACCATGCAACATAGAGGGGGACAGTACGTCATTACCATGCAACATAGAGGGGGACAGTACGTCATTACCATGCAACATAGAGGAGGTCAGTACGTCATTACCATGCAACATAGAGGGGGACAGTACGTCATTACCATGCAACATAGAGGGGGACAGTATATCATTACCATGCAACATAGAGGGGGACAGAACATCATTACCATGCAACATAGAGGGGGACAGAACGTCATTACCATGCAACATAGAGGGGGTCAGTACATCATTACCATGCAACATAGAGGGGGTCTCTGGGGCTGAGAACATAGCAGAGTTGTGGAGGAAACATCACTTTGACCTATTTAATTGTGTTAAAGCGAACCGTAAGACGTTGGCCATGTCGTCAATAGTGAAACAGTTGGAATCACAGCCAATCAGATTCATTTAACTTTTACACAGCTTGCTGATAATAAAGCTAATGGATCAGATCTTATTACTGCAGAGCTCCTGAAATGGCCCGAGGGTTGCAGTCCTCCTTGCTATTTGTTTTACTGGCTTTATGTCTCATGGGGTGTTACCAGTCTCTGTTGTCCATAACTTTGATGCCTGTCATTAAGGACAAAGGTGGAGAATGTGGATAATTATACACCTATTGCTTTAGCTAGTGTATTATCAAAATTTTATTAGATGGGTTGTGTGTTTTTTTATATCGTTCAGATAACCGGTTTGGTTTCAAGGCCAGGCTTGGTACTGATCTATGTATCTATGCTCTTTAGGAAATGGTGGAAACCTACAGAAGACAAAAATACTCTGTTTTTATTGGTTTTATTGATGCCTCCAAGGCTTTTGATCGAGTTAACCACCACAAGCTGTTTTGTATGGCGGGATGTATTCTCTACTCCGTTTGGTGTTGGTAATGGCGTCCGTCGGGGATACTATCACCAGCCCTCTTTAATATTTACATGGATGACCTGTCTGACCAGCTAAGACAGGATGCATGATGGGTAACATGCTATTGAGCCATCTCATGTATGCAGATGACTTGGCTGTTGTCTCTCCTAGGGCGTTTCTCAATCTGTGTTCTTGTGTTCTTGTGTTCTTGTGGTCTTGTGGTCTTGTGGTCTTGTGGTCTTGTGTTCTTGTGGTCTTGTGGTCTTGTGGTCTTGTGTTCTTGTGGTCTTGTGGTCTTGTGAAACGTCATGTTCGGTCGCCAAAGTTCTGACCCAATACACAAGTTAGCATTTCGCCAAGAACAGTTAAAATTCCCGGATGTGATCGCGACCCCCATTTCACCGAGGATCCATCAGATGGTAACTTGTGTGAACTTGGCAGGGCCAGTATCCCAGAATTCAATTCGGGTGTAAAGCGCGGATGGTTTCCGGTACACAGATACAACAGAAGTGGAAAGTTTTTCACAATTTATGTCTATTATTAAATCAATAATTTCATTTTCAAGACGTTTTAAGGCGAGAAACCAACTGTCTAGATTTTGAATATCGGCAGTTTAACGAAAATTGATGGTGAATTAAAAAAGCCTTCGGAGTTGGAAAGCTCCACAATCCCCGGCGGGCGTAGCGAGCTCGCCAGCCGGGGACCCCCCTGTGCTGGGGGTGTTGGACCAGCCTCTCTGTGCTGGGGGTGTTGGGCCAGCCCCCTCTGTGCTGGGGGTGTTGGACCAGCCCCCTCTGTGCTGGGGGTGTTGGGCCAGCCCTCTCTGTGCTGGAGGTGTTGGGCCAGCCTCTATGTGCTGGGGGTGTTGGGCCAGCCTCTATGTGCTGGGGGTGTTGGGCCAGCCTCTATGTGCTGGGGGTGTTGGACCAGCCTCTCTGTGCTGGGGGTGTTGGACCAGCCTCTCTGTGCTGGGGGTGTTGGGCCAGCCTCTATGTGCTGGGGTGTTGGACCAGCCTCTGTGCTGGGGTGTTGGACCAGCCTCTCTGTGCTGGGGGTGTTGGGCCAGCCTCTGTTCTGGGGTGTTGGGCCAGCCTCTCTGTGCTGGGGGTGTTGGACCAGCCTCTATGTGTTGGGGTGTTGACCAGCCTCTCTGTGCTGGGGGTGTTGGACCAGCCTCTCTGTGCTGGGGGTGTTGGGCCAGCCTCTCTGTGCTGGGGGTGTTGGACCAGCCTCTATGTGTTGGGGGTGTTGGACCAGCCTCTCTGTGCTGGGGGTGTTGGACCAGCCTCTCTGTTCTGGGGGTGTTGCGCAATAACAGGAATAACGCTTTGTCTCTAAAACTGTCAACAGCGTTTTGTGTGCTTCTGAACTTGCGAGTTCATTCTTCCAGGTACAACCAGCCAGACCGGTCCCCCCAAGAACACAAGTCCGTTCTTTGCTTACTTGGCATTGAGAAACGCCCCAGGTCTCTCCTAGGTTTCAGGAGCTGTTGAGTATATGTTCCAGTTATGGTGTTGGATATGATGTGAAATATAACTCCAAAAACTTGGTTATGGTCTGTAGAGTGAAAGAGGATCAGGACTAAGAGCTAACTGTTTTTGGGTCACGTCTTAACAGATCAAATGTCAGATAATGAGGGCATGTATAGGCAGCGTCGCATGTTATATGCATGTATGTAACACGCTAACACGCTTGGTGTTCTGATACTGTTAAGATAAACCTCTTTAAAGCATATTGGACTGGTTTTTACACCGCCCCCCTTGTGGGTCAAGTTCAAAAAGGCGAGCTTCAGTAAGCTGCGGGTCGCTTATAATGATTGTTTTGCGCATTTTACTCAGGAAACCCAGGTGGGGTAGTGCAAGTGAGTTGTTCGGTCCAGCAGGAGTTATTACATAGTTATTACATAGTTATTACATAGTTATTACATAGTTATTACATGCTCTGCTTTACTGAGGAATCTGATGTATAAATGTATCGGTCGCCTGAATTCTTCTTGTAACTCCGTCATTTCACATCTGATTGGCCCGAGGTTCAGAGCTTTGCTACCAGTCCCCCTTATGGGATCACTGGTGTAGCTGTCTTATTTAACTGGTCTCTGTCTTGTGTATGTGTATCTTTTTGTTGTTGTTGTTGTTGATGTTGTTGTTTTTATGGATTGAGAGTCTAATAATAAAGGATCTATCTATGGATAATAATCTGGAGAAAATGACTTTTACTCCCGGATAACCGCACTGTTGAACTCTACTGAACTCACTTCAAGTTATACAGCACGGAGGGTAAATGCAGGAGATGGGGGTGCACACATGCAGCCCGCTGCAGGTATGCGCCTCCGGTTGTGGGCTGTCAGAGTGGAATGAGAGAGATAACTCTGCAGAGGGGTCTGTTAAGGACAGCGAGACCACCTGTCTAACACCTCCGTCCTCTCACTGTGGTGGGAAGAGTTCTGCATAACACAGATATGTTGATTAATGATCATTAATGTTTTCTGAGGACCACTAAGGTCTATATAAAAGACTTCAGATACAGTATTAGGGACCACTAAGGTCTATATAAAAGACTTCATATACAGTATTAGGGACCACTAAGGTCTATATAAAAGAGACTTCAGATACAGTATTAGGGGACCACTAAGGTCTATATAAAAGACTTCAGATACAGTATTAGGGACCACTAAGGTCTATATAAAAGAGACTTCAGATACAGTATTAGGGGACCACTAAGGTCTATATAAAGAGACTTCAGATACAGTATTAGGGACCACTAAGGTCTATATAAAAGAGACTTCAGATACAGTATTAGGGGACCACTAAGGTCTATATAAAAGACTTCAGATACAGTATTAGGGACCACTAAGGTCTATATAAAGAGACTTCAGATACAGTATTAGGGGACCACTAAGGTCTATATAAAGAGACTTCAGATACAGTATTAGGGACCACTAAGGTCTATATAAAAGAGACTTCAGATACAGTATTAGGGGACCACTAAGGTCTATATAAAAGAGACTTCAGATACAGTATTAGGGGACCACTAAGGTCTATATAAAGAGACTTCAGATACAGTATTAGGGACCACTAAGGTCTATATAAAAGAGACTTCAGATACAGTATTAGGGGACCACTAAGCATCCAACAGCACCATGTCAGACGTTAACTCCACGTTACAAGCAGCGCTGAACGAGACTCGTTTCCTCTTACTTCCGGGACTCAGACCCTGATCTCCCGGGTGAGTCCTGGGTCTGGTTTTTGAAGATATTTCTCCTTACGTCCCGCTCTGCTCCCGTCAGAACTACTACGACCACTAGAGGGCGCCGCCGCTATTAACCCATAGGTCAGAATGACCGTTTGTCAGGGTAGGACAGTCTCTGTTAAACCTACACACACAGACACACACACAGACACACACACAGACACACACACAGACACACACAGACACACACACACAGACACACACACAGACACACACACAGACACACACACAGACACACACAGACACACACACACAGACACACACACAGACACACACAGACACACACACTGACACACACACAGACACACACACACACACACACACAACACACAGACACGCACACAGACACACACACACAGACACGCACACAGACACACACACACAGACACACACACACAGACACGCACACAGACACGCACACAGACACACACACAGACACACACAGACACACACACAGACACACACAGACACACACACAGACACACACACAGACACGCACACAGACACACACACACACACACACGCACACACACACACGCACACAGACACACACACACACACAGACACACACACGCACGCATGCGCACAAACACACGCACACACACAGACATACGCACACACTCATACACACACACACAGACACACACACGCACACGCACGCACACACACACACACACACAGACACACACACGGATACGCACATGCACGAGCACACACACACACAAACACAAAGACATATATGTAGCCTACACACACACACACACACACACAGACGCACACACACACACACTCACTCATACACACAGACACAGTCAAAGAGACACACGCACACACACACGCGCACACACACACACACACACACACACACAGTGTAGGGCACATTGACTGATGTGTGTTAGCACACACTTCTGTCAGCTGGTAGAACAGAGTATTTATATATATTTTCCATTTCTTTTGTAAAGGACCTGAAATATGAAGTATTTATTTATTTATTTATTCATTTTTTAATTTATTATATTTATTAGATTATTAACGTAATAATAATAAAAAACTTTCTCTCCCTCCTCAGAATCAGAAGCTGAACTGCAGTCTGTACACGCCGACCCCCAAAGACTTCACGGTACGAGCTTCCTACACCGCCGAGTCATCGATGACTCCGCTGACATGGTCTTTTCCACCGAGACAGTTCTGGTGCTGGTTCAGAGTCAGGGCCAGATACCGACCCGGTTCTTTTCTTTTCCACCCAAATAAACCTGGATCTGGGCCAAGAACACGGTTCCAACTCAGCACCAACGTAGCGCTGGTCTAGAGATAAGAACCAGATACGTCAGGTGCTGGGAGCGGGTCCCGATGGGCTTTTTGTCGGGAAAACTGGGGCCGCCCCGGTCAAACCGGGACCTCCCCGGTCAAACCGGGACCGCCCCGGTCTAACTGGGACCTCCCCGGTCAAACCGGGACCGCCCTAGTCAAACCGGGACCTCCACGGTCAAACTGGGACCGCAGCGGTCAAACCTGTTCCCCCTAACGGTGTTTTGCTTGACGCTGCTGATGTTGCCATCGCCAGCTAGCAAAAAATTATAATACACGTTAAATCATGCGAGATAATCACCTTTCTTCTTAATAATAATAATAATAATAATAATAATAATAATAATAATAATAATAATAATAATAATAATAAATACTTTATTAATCCCACAAGGGGAAATTACAATTTACGCTCTGTTGTTATTACACACATGCCTGAATTACACACACATGCTCAGTACCTATACATGCACTAATGGAGAGATGTCAGAGTGGGGGGGAGGGGGGGGGGCTGCCCATGGAAAGGCGCCCTGAGCAGTTGGGGGTTCGGTGCCTTGCTCAAGAGCACCTTGGCAGTACCCAGGAGGTGAACTGGCACCTCTACAGCTACCAGTCCACCACCATACTTTGGTCCGAACGGGGACTTGAACCAGGGACCCTCCGGTTCCAGACCCAACTCCCTACGGACTGAGCTACTGCCCCCCCACCCCGCTCTTGAACGTGTCCTCGGTCCATAGCGGTCACAAAGGCCCGTCTTTGAATTCCAGTGTGAATTTGTAAAACCGGGAGCGGTACGTAGTCCTCCATTGTTGTTGATGGTCATGACGCGTTGCTATGACAACGGAGGTACTTGCAGGGACGTTGTGACGTAGTCCTGCTCTGGCTCTCGGGATGTGGAACATCCAGCTGGTTCTTAGATGATTGGCGAGTAGAACCAGCACCGCCAAACTGGCAACAGCACCAGAACCAGAACCAGAACCAGCACCTGGTTAGACTTGGTGGAAAAGACATAAGAGTCATGGATGACTCCGCTGAGTCGTCCTTCCTTCTTTACTGTCCTTGTTATCTTCGTATCTGGTGGTATGTTGTTAACGGTCAGCGTGACTCATGGGTTCATCTGGAGAACAGGTTGAGGGACACATTTCCCAGCATGCAACATTTCTGTAACACGCCAACACATCTTCTGGAGACTAAAGTTCAAGCTGATGGTGTGAAGCAAGTCCATGACTCTCTCTCTCTCTCTCTCTCTCTCTCTCTCTCTCTCTGTCTCTCTCTCTCTCTCTCTCTCTCTCTCTCTCTCTCTCTCTCTCTCTCTCTCTCTCTCTCTCTCTCTCTCTCTCTCTCTCTCTCTCTCTCTCTCTCTCTCTCTCTCTCTCTCTCCCTCTCTCTCTCTCTCTCTCTCTCTCTCTCTCTCTCTCTCTCTCTCTCTCTCTCTCTCTCTCTCTCTCTCTCTCTCTCTATCTCTCTCTCTCTCTCTCTCTCTCTCTCTCTCTCTCTCTCTCTCTCTCTCTCTCTCTCTCTCTCTCTCTCTCTCTCTCTCTCTCTCTCTCTCTCTCTCTCTCTCTCTCTCTCTCTCTCTCTCTCTCTCTCTCTCTCTCTCTCTCTCTCTCTCTCTCTCTCTCTCTCTCTCTCTCTCTCTCTCTCTCTCTCTCTCTCTCTCTCTCTCTCTCTCTCTCTCTCTCTCTCTCTCTCTCTCTCTCTCTCTCTCTCTCTCTCTCTCTCTCTCTCTCTCTCTCTCTCTCTCTCTCTCTCTCTCTCTCTCTCTCTCTCTCTCTCTCTCTCTCTCTCTCTCTCTCTCTCTCTCTCTCTCTCTCCCCTCTCTCTCTCTCTCTCTCTCTCTCTCTCTCTCTCTCTCTCTCTCTCTCTCTCTCTCTCCCCTCCTCTCTCTCTCTCTCTCTCTCTCTCCCTCTCTCCCTCTCTCCCCTCTCTCTCTCTCTCTCTCTCTGTCTCTCTCTCTCTCTCTCTCTCTCTCCCTCTCTCTCCCCCTCTCTCTCTCTCTCTCTCTCTCTCTCTCCCTCTCCCCCCTCTCTCTCTCTCTCTCTCTCTCTCCCTCTCCCCCTCTCTCTCTCTCTCTCTCTCTCTCTCTCTCTCTCTCTCTCTCTCTCTCTCTCTCTCTCTCTCTCTCTCTCTCTCTCTCTCTCTGTTGCTCTCTCTCTCTCTCTAATTATCTCACTTTATCTCTCTCTCCCCATGTCTCTCTCTCTACCTTTCTCTCTCCCTCCCCCTCTCTCTCTCTCTCTCTCTCTCTCTCTCTCTCTCTCTCTCTCTCTCTCTCTCTCCAGCAGAAATGCCCTAAGTCCACCCTGAAGTGTTTCTCTGATGAATCCCACGTCCTGATCCAGGAGTGGGAGACCGTGAACGTCAGCAACATCCACAAGTTCAGAACCTTCTACAGGAAGCTGGAAGACCTCTCAGCGGAGTTAGACCAGGTAGGAAGACCCACACGGTAGGGGGGACCACACTGCACTATGTAGACCACTCTAGGACGTTGCATAGTCTGTCCACCAGAGGACGCTCTACAACGTCCCTGTTAGTGATGGTGTTGCATAGTCTGTCCACCAGAGGACGCTCTACAACGTCCCTGTTAGTGATGGCGTTGCATAGTCTGTCCACCAGAGGACGCTCTACAACGTCCTGTTAGTGATGGCGTTGCATAGTCGTCCAGCCAGAGGACGCCTACAACGTCCCCGTTAGTGATGGCGTTGCATAGTCTGTCCCCCAGAGGACGCTCTACAACGTCCCTGTTAGTGATGGCGTTGCATAGTCTGTCCACCAGAGGATGCTCTACAACGTCCCTGTTAGTGATGGCGTTGCATAGTCTGTCCACCAGAGGACGCTCTACAACGTCCCTGTTAGTGATGGTGTTGCATAGTCTGTCCACCAGAGGACGCTCTACAACGTCCCTGTTGGTGTTGTTAGGTATTAACCTTTAAAATCCTTTATCAGTCGGGCTCTAGTGCAGAACAGCCAATCGGAACGCTGTCTCTCTCTGAAATGGTCTGTGATTGGCCAAAGCCTCCCGTCCCAGCTAGATTATATAAAACCAGTAACCCGAGCCAGAAGGAGTTGAATTTCACAACGCTGGAAGATTATAATTGAACAAGCTCAAACTGATTAATCCAGTCCACATTCTTCTATCTGTGGACATTTTTGACATCGTTAACTGATGAGTGTTTGAGCGTGTGCTGCACCCTGGAGCCCTGCTCACTCAGCCCGGCGCAGCAGGCAACCTCACAGCGCTCCAGCCTGGAAAGCTGCAAGTCGCAACTCATAAAGCACGTCTCAAGGCCAAGCACGCTTCAGTGAGCTCTCTGTTATGCTGTCATGTCTTTCACTTCTTCAGACGTTTGGATAAGGGGTATTAATTAGGATAAGGGGTATTAATTAGGATAAGGGGTTGAGATCAGGAAACGAGGATGAAGACTTTAACCCTCATGTTACCCTCATGTTGCCCTCATGTTGTCCTCATGTTGTCCTCATGTTGTCCTCATGTTGTCCTCATGTTGCCCTCATGTTGTCCTCATGTTGTCCTCATGTTGTCCTCATGTCGTCCTCATGTCGTCCTCATGTTGCCCTCATGTTGTCCTCATGTTGCCCCCATGTTGTCCTCATGTTGTCCTCATGTTGCCCTCATGTTGTCCTCATGTCGTCCTCATGTTGCCCTCATGTTGTCCTCATGTTGCCCTCATGTTGTCCTCATGTTGTCCCCATGTTGTCCTCATGCTGTCTTCATGTTGTCCTCATGTTGTCCTCATGTTGTCCTCATGTTGTCTTCATGTTGCCCTCATGTTGTCCTCATGTTGCCCTCATGTTGTCCTCATGTTGTCCTCATGTTGTCCTCATGTTGCCCTCATGTTGTCCTCATGTTGTCCACATGTTGTCCTCATGTTGCCCTCATGTTGTCTTCATGTTGTCTTCATGTTGTACACATGTTGTCCTCATGTTGTCTTCATGTTGTCTTCATGTTGCCCTCATGTTGCCCTCATGTTGTCCTCATGTTGTCCTCATGTTGTCCACATGTTGTCCTCATGTTGCCCTCATGTTGTCCTCATGTTGCCCTCATGTTGTCTTCATGTTGTCCTCATGTTGTCCTCATGTTGCCCTCATGTTGTCCTCATGTTGTCCTCATGTTGCCCTCATGTTGCCCTCATGTTGTCCTCATGTTGCCTTCATGTTGTCCTCATGTTGTCCCCATGTTGCCCTCATGTTGTCCTCATGTTGTCCCCATGTTGTCCTCATGTTGCCCTCATGTTGTCCTCATGTTGTCCTCATGTTGTCCACATGTTGTCCTCATGTTGCCCTCATGTTGTCCTCATGTTGCCCTCATGTTGTCTTCATGTTGTCCTCATGTTGTCCTCATGTTGCCCTCATGTTGTCCTCATGTTGTCCTCATGTTGCCCTCATGTTGCCCTCATGTTGTCCTCATGTTGCCTTCATGTTGTCCTCATGTTGCCCTCATGTTGTCCTCATGTCGTCCTCATGTCGTCCTCATGTTGTCCTCATGTTGTCCTCATGTTGTCCTCATGTTGTCCTCATGTTGTCCTATATCAATGTTCTTTTTAATTCCCCAAAATAACATGATTGATTCCACACAACGCTCTTTGCCAAGTACAAATCTCTACTTTCATTCATTTTAAATACGATAGGGGGCCCCGGCTGTCAATCATTATCTTCCAGGGATGCTGGCCCCTGATTGGTCCGGGTCCCCTAAGCAACTGCGTAACCCTGCTTACCGACAGCTATACGCATCTGAGTCACTCAATTCTCATTGGCTACCAGCCAACGTGGCGGGCAGATTGACAGCCATTTGTCAGGAGGTCGGGGGTTAATTTGAGGCCCTGCTCAGGGGTCGTGGTGCTTTTTAGCATTGTCGTGACTTCCTCTGATCAATGACACATTGATTTCTTCTCCTCCACAGCCAGAGTCCGAGTGTCCTCAGTGTGAGTTCCTCCAGGAGGAGAATGCAGAGAAGTTCCTGAGGCAGCTGGAGTCCACCCTGATGAAGATGAACTCTCTGCACTGCTGAGCACTGAAGGACTTTTCAGAAGACACTTCATGACCGTTTTCTCCTCTTCATGAACATTTTTCATAACAACTGGACACAAATAAAGTGCAAGATGTCTGAAGATCTCAGTGGTGTTTGATTTGCAACTGGAGGGGGAAAAGCTATCCGCATTTGCCGGAGGCTTCTGATTGGTTAATCACACCGTCACCGTCCGTAGCCGCCACCGTTAGCCTCGTAGCTCCGCTTTACAAACCCGACCGGGCATCAGGTTCAGGGCGGGGAATACCCCGCTCACCCTTTCATATCACGCCAACACCTGCGGCTGATGAAACGGTGCCAGACCTCGACTTTAAAGGGGTAATAGAATGCTTATACAGGGTATTTCACGCGGTTCCTTAAAGGTACACTGTGTATTTTATTAGCTAAAATCAACATCTTCATTCATAAATATATCCCCGTTGGTGTAAAATGACCTCTGCCAATGATCCGGCTTATCCTCGTAAGAGAAGACTGTCTAGGACGGGTAAGTCCAAGGAGGTTTCCGCCATCTTGAAAAACTACGATCGCTGAGGGGGACATAGCACTAGCCTACCGGTCTAGCTGATCCACTACGCATGGTACTTAGAGGGTATTTATTATAAAGTACCTCGTTGGCTGTTCTTTTGGTCCTGAGAGCTACCCGGTAACGTCGGCCTGGATTGAAACAAGAGGTTTTTTTCTGCCTTATATGGTCTGCTCATGAATATTTAAATGAGCTGCGCGCTGATTGGTTGGGGTACGCCTGACGAACGCAGCAGCACAAAAACTGTAGAAAGTCAGACTGTCTCCATGGTTACCGGCTGCAGATCCTGACCTGATGTTTTGTGTACAATGATCATATACAGGCCGCGTGAAACAGGGATATATATATATATATATATATATATATATATATATATATATATATATATAATCAGGGTTCCAGCTGCAGCTCATCTCCTCTAATCTACCGCTCTCCGTCAGATAGATTGTCGTCATGACGACCACGTTAGTCTCGCTGCTGACTCTACTTGTTTGAACTAGTTTTTGTGATGTTTGCTTGTCCTGATTATTGTTTGTGAACCTGAATCCTGCTCTCCCCCCCTCCTGCTCTCCCCCCCTCCTGCTCTCCCCCACTCCTGCCTTCCCCCCCTCCTGCTCTCCCCCCCTCCTGCTCTCCCCCCCTCCTGCTCTCCCGACTACATCTCTGGATTATTGGACACGGACCCTCAGAAACACAGTACCACACACCTGCGCTGCACCCTGGATCCCCATTGGATGTGGACTCGGCTTTTCCCTGTTGCGTCCCCTATTGGACATCGGGACCTGTTAAACTGTCCTTTCTGTCTCTGTGTCGTCTGCATTTGGCTTCGACGTAGTTCCCCATGTGACATGCAGGGTGTGAAGTAGGAGGAGCAGAGAAGGAGCAGCATGTAACTCCCCTCGTTAACATCTAATTATCAACACAGGAAATTGAGATGTTGAACCTCATGTTCAACATCTCAATTTCCTGTATTGATCCAGTGAGTGATTTGTGTCCTGGGGACGCAGAGACGAATAGGCAATGGGGAGGTTGAGGACTTAATGATATTTACAGCATACAACAAACAGACAATAATTAACGTTAGGGGGGCTAACGGAGTTCCGAAACCCGCTGAGAAAACCAGACTAGGCCATAAAAGTCATCAATAAAAGTCATGAGGAACAGCTGTTTTCCTTCTGGTTCCAGTGTGTTTCCTGGGTTTAAAGACCCAGCTGGGGACACGTGTTGTCGGGGGGACACGTGTTGTCGGGGGGTCACGTGTTGTCGGGGGGACACGTGTTGTCGGGGTAATCAGCGTCGGGGTAATTACAGCCTTCATGGACGTCGTTAACGTCTGAACTCACCGACATCACGTTGCTGGTGTTAGAAAACACTAACGACGTGATCTTTGATCTGATGAAGAGGAAGAGAGGCTGCAGGTCTGATTAGGAAAAGTGTTAATGAAAACATCATGATGAAGATGAGGAGACACAGACAATACCTACCTTCTTACCTTCTTACCTTCTCTCCTACCTTCTTACCTTCTCTCCTCTCCTCCCCTCCTACCTTCTTACCTTCTTACCTTCTCTCCTCTCCTCCTACCTTCTTACCTCCTCTCTCTCCTCTCCTCCTCCTCCTACCTTCTTACCTTCTCTCCTCCTCTCCTCCTCCCTCCTACCTTCTTACCTTCTCTCCTCCCTCCCTCCTACCTTCTTACCTTCTCTCTCCTCCCCTTCCCTCCTACCTTCTTACCTTCTCTCTCTTTCCCCCTCCTCCTACCTTCTCTCCTCCCCTCCCCTCCTACCTTCTTACCTTCCTCCCCTCCCCTCCTACCTTCTTACCTTCTCTCCTCCCCTTCCCTCCTACCTTCTTACCTTCTTACCTTCTCTCCCCTCCTACCTTCTTACCTTCTCTCCTCCCCTCCCCTCCTACTTTCTTACCTCCTCTCCTACCCTCCCCTCCTACCTTCATACCTTCTCTCCTCCCCTTCCCTCCTACCTTCTTACCTTCTCTCCCTTCCCTCCTACCTTCTTACCTTCTCTCCTCCCCTCCCCTCCTACTTTCTTACCTCCTCTCCTACCCTCCTCCTACCTTCATACCTTTTCTCCTCCCCTTCCTCCTACCTTCTTACCTTTCTCTCCCTTCCCTCCTACCTTCTTACCTTCTCTCCTACCCTCCTCCTACCTTCATACCTTCTCTCCTCCCTCCTCCTACCTTCTTACTGTCTCTCCTCCCCTCCTCCTACCTTCTTACCTTCTCTCCTCCTCCTTCCTTCTTACCTTCTCTCCTCCCTCCCACCTTCTTACCTTCTCCTCCCCTTCCTCCTACCTTATTACCTTCTCTCTCTCCTCTCTCCTCCTACCTTCTTACCTCCTCTCCTCCTCCTACCTCTCTCTCTCCTCCCCTTCCTCCTACCTTCTTACCTCCTCTCCTCCCCTTCCCTCCTACCTTCTTACCTTCTCTCCTCCCTGGTACCTTCCTCCTACCTTCTTACCTTTTTACCTACCCTCCTAACCTTCCTCCTCCCTCCTAACCCTCCCTCCTCCATTTTTACCCTCCCTATGTAAAGATGAACTGCTCCTAATTATGGTCTCGTTAAAGAAGGAGGTGTTTCAGGGCGTGGCAATGATGGGATTCCTCCCTCCTCTCTCCTCCCTCCCTCTCTCCTCCCTCCCTCCCTCCTCCCTCTCTCCTCCCTCCCCTCTCTCCTCCCAGCAGATCTCCACACACCCATGGGTGACGTCTCACTTGCGTTGGCTCCTAAAACACAACAGAGAATACATCGAGCCAGTAAACAGGGAATGAATTCATTCAATAAAACAGAGAACCACAAGCATGACGGCTTAAAATGTCACATCAACGTCTCCTCAGCAGACGTCGTTAATCAATTAGTTCCTTGGATTTGTTAACATGTTCCTGTAGCTCTACCACACCACCAGCTGCTTGTGTGGTACAGCACAGTATCAAGCTGGGTCTTGCATTGACTTTGACCTGTTCTGGCAGGTAACGCGCGTCAAATGAAAGACAGCTGCTGAATGAAAGGCAATAAAAGTGGTTATTACCCGCAGGCTCAGGAGGGCGATGCACTGAAATCATTAATCAAGAGGACGGAGGACGTCTTCCATGCAGTCAATGTCGTGAATTGAAAATAAATGAAAGACTGTTTGGGAAATAAGACTCGTAATTAAGACATATTTTCTTCTTCTTGTTTTCTGAGACTCACGCAGAGATGATTTGGTATTAATTCAAACCCACGAGGGGCCCACGGTCTCTTTTGGAGATTATGGTCACCTAGTGGCTGTTGGAGCAGTATTTAGAAACCGCTCAGAGGACATTCAGAAACCGGATCACAAGACATTCAGAAACCAGATCAGAGGACGCTCAGAAACCGGATCAGAGGATCAGAAACCGGATCAGAGGACATTCAGAAACCGAATCAGAGGACATTCAGAAACTGGATCGGGACATTCAGAAACCAGATCAGAGGACCTTCAGAAACCAGATGAGAGGACGCTCAGAAACCGGATCAGAGGACATTCAGAAACCGAATCAGAGGACATTCAGAACCCGGATCAGAGGACATTCAGAAACCAGATCAGAGGACATTCAGAAACCGGATCAGAGGACATTCAGAAACCGGATCACAAGACATTCAGAACCCGGATCAGAGAACATTCAGAAACCGGATCAGAGGACATTCAGAAACCGGATCAGAGAACATTCAGAACCCGGATCAGAGAACATTCAGAACCCGGATCAGAGGACATTCAGAACCCGGATCAGAGAACATTCAGAACCCGGATCAGAGAACATTCAGAACCCGGATCAGAGAACATTCAGAAACCAGATCAGAGGACATTCAGAACCCGGATCAGAGAACATTCAGAACCCGGATCAGAGAACATTCAGAACCCGGATCAGAGGACATTCAGAAACCGAATCAGAGGACATTCAGAACCCGGATCAGAGGACATTCAGAAACCAGATCAGAGGACATTCAGAAACCGGATCAGAGGACATTCAGAAACCGGATCACAAGACATTCAGAACCCGGATCAGAGAACATTCAGAAACCGGATCAGAGGACATTCAGAAACCGGATCAGAGAACATTCAGAACCCGGATCAGAGAACATTCAGAACCCGGATCAGAGGACATTCAGAACCCGGATCAGAGAACATTCAGAACCCGGATCAGAGAACATTCAGAACCCGGATCAGAGAACATTCAGAAACCAGATCAGAGGACATTCAGAACCCGGATCAGAGAACATTCAGAACCCGGATCAGAGAACATTCAGAACCCGGATCAGAGAACATTCAGAACCCGGATCAGAGGACATTCAGAGACACATGGATGTTTGTTTTCTCCAAATTTGATGCATGTGGAAACACCAGAGACACAAAATAACACCTCATCAAATCCCAGACCTTTTTCATCACATGGGCCCTTTAATTAAAGATGCATGCAGCAGCTAGTCCACATTTTTGGCACCAATTTACGTTGCTAGAATTTACGTTGCTAGGATTTGCGTTGCTAGGGCTCGGGGTGGGGGGATAGGGGGATGGGGGTTAACAACACTTCTTTTCTCTTTGCAAAGCCAGAAAATGACTTTCATCTTGAAAACATTTGGACAAGTCTGATTCCAGATGTGGCGCGCCGGGGCCAACATGTAGTCCTTAATAGCCTCTGTGTTCCGGGGTGTCAGAGCTGGGAAGGTTTTAACACCACATACCAGGGGCGTGTTGAGACTGGATCGTCTACTATCCATGTGTGAGGTCTGGCTGTCCCCCAGGGCTCTTAGGAGGGTCAAAGAGGTCATTTCCTGCATTCTCATTCACTTTTATGCAACAATTTATGGTGGGAATACCTTTTATATATATCATATATATATATATATATATATATATATATATACAAGTATATATATATACACAGTATATATATACATGTATATATATACACAGTATATATATACATGTATATATATATACACATGTATATATATACACAGTATATATATATATACATGTATATATATATATATATATATATATAAAAACAGTGTATATATATATATATATATAAATATATATATATATATATATATACATATAGTATAGTATATATATATATATATATATATACACTGTTTATATTATATATATATATATATATATATAAACAGTGTATATATATATATATATATATATATATATATATATACACACTGTATATATATACAGTATATATATATATATATATATATATATATATACACTGTTTATATTTTATATATATATATATATATAAATATAAACAGTGTATATATATATATATATATATATATATATATATATATATATATATATATATATACTGTGTATATATACTTTTGTGTCATTTTTTTAACCTTCCCGTCGACCAACTTTGTGTTTTTCTGGGTTGAAATTTCAACATTTTGTTGTTCTTTTTCTACACTTTTCTCAACGAGTTTTTGTCACTTGAGTCGCCTTTCACGATTTTTTAATGTTTTTTTTGTCACTTTTTCCATTTTTTTGTTATTTTTTCAGCATTAAAAAAAAGATTTTTTTTGTTGATTTCTTGACGAGTTTTTGTCAGTTTTATTCCAATTTTTTTGTTGTTTCTTAAATTGTTTTAGTCAATTTTTTAACAATTTTTGTGTCGCCTTTCCCAATTATTTTTATGTTTTTTTGGTCACTTTTTCCAATTTTTTATCACTTTTTCAGCATTTAAAAAAAGAATGTTTTCATTGAGTTTTTGTAGTTTTTTCTCAACATTTGTCACTTTTTCCAACGTTCTGCTGTCATACTTCTGATATAAAAGGTTTTTGTAAAACGGGTCAAATGTGACCCGAGGACAACAGGAGGGTTAAAGTTGTTATTGTTGCTTCTTTCTATGATGAAAAAGGAACTTTTTGCCATATTTTGGGGGCTTCATGAGACCCAGACTGTAAGTGGGAAAGCTTTGTGAGACTGAAAGATATTAGACTTCTTTTCAAAATAAAAGCATTTCAGTCAAGTGTCTGGCTCTTAAGTTAAGTTAGACGACTTCAAGTGTCTTCTTTTATCCTAACCCCCAAAAAAACATCCAGAGAGAGCAAGGAGACTGATCTGAGTCTTTAATTTATGCATAACTCATTAGAACAGCTGCTGATTGATTAATCCACTACAAGCCGCCCACATTCATGTTAAATCAACTCCAGAATACAGGCAGCAGGTTTAAAAACAAAAAAGAAAATGTCCCACACACACACACACACACACACACACACACACACACACACACACACACAGCAACAAAAACACGTCCAAAATCAACTAAAACATCGTATACAGGCACCAACAGCGTCTCTGCTTCTGCGCATGCTCAGTAAGCAGCAGGTTGATAAAAAAACAAAACGTCCTGGGATCAGTTCTGTGTGTATAAATGTTCATCCGGGCTCCAACAGCCTGCGTCTATGCTTCTGCGCATGCTCAGTCGGCCCCGATGGCGGAACCTCCGGTAATAGTCCAGTAGTAGTCTTGGGTCTTCTTCTGCGCATGCTCAGTAGGCCCCGATGGCGGAACCTCCGGTAATAGCCCATTAGCAGTCTTGTGTCTGCTTCTGCGCATGCTCAGTAGGCCCCGATGGCCGCAATCCCCCTGTGATCTCAGTACAGTCTCTGTCCCGCGTCCAGGTCCCAGGTCCCAGGTCCCAGGTCCCAGGTCCCGGGTCCCACCGCACCCCCCCCCTCCCACATCAGCTCTCTGGCTTGTCCTTGTTGGGGCCCATGAACTCCACTCCGTCGATCGGGATGTCCTTCTCCTTGATGGCCTTCTGCACGCACCCCTGGTACTTCCGGAAGGTCTCGGTGCAGGGGTCGCCGCTCCGGTCCCCCTTCAGGAACTTCTCGGCGAACCAGCGGTTAAAGCACTGGTCGTACTCCCGCTTCAGGTCGGTGCAGGCTTCCCGACGCTGTTCATGTCCGACCGGGCAGCTAACGGAAACACGGAGGGGCTTTTAACGTGTTTACTCCACCGGCAGCGACGCTGTCAACACGGACGCTCGTGAGTCTCCTTGAAAACAGCGGGATGTGATTGGCTGCTTCGACAGCGCCGTCGAACGTAATGGCGTCACGACGCGTCAGAGATGTTTCTGTGAGAGGGAGCGATCACTCTTCACTTATAAAAAAAAAACATCTTTTTCAGTATTTATTCGTTAAATGTGATGTTTTTCAACCAAAAATCACCTTTTTTATTAGTTTATAGACTAGTTATTTAATTACAATACACCTGAATACCTGGGCCCCCAACTTTTCCTATAATGTGTATACAAAGTATATATATATATATATATATATATATATATATATATATATATATATATATATATATATATATATATATATATATATATATATATATAGTTGCTCTCAGGATGTGCACCCCTTCTTTCTGCACTACCTATACTTTATATTTTTATTATTTATATTTCTATTTTTTAACATTTCTATTTTTATATTTTTATATTTTAAATTTTATATTTTTATATTTTATATTTTTATATTATATATTTCATTTTTATATATATAGAAAAATACTAAAACTGTTGAAATATTCTAATGTTTTTATTCTGAGTCATTTTGTATACTCTGTGTACTGTGTGATGTGATATATATATATATATATATATATATATATATATATATATATATATATATATATATATTATCATGGCTGAAAAATGATACAATAAAGATTAAAATCCCCAAGGAATCATGTTTTGTGTATTTTATTTTGACACCCATCATGCTTAGATACAATCAATAATAATAATACTTGTGGTACTTTGACATGAGGAAGATTTTGAAATCAGGACTTTTAAAGAAAGTATATATATATATATATATATATATATATATATATATATATATATATATATATATATATATATATATATTTGTTTTTAATTGAAACATATATTTAACCTCATGTTGTCCTCATTTTATAGCATTTGAAACCAAATTGAAGTGTTTTGAAATAGTATTGAGAGTAAAAGTTGACATATTCCAGTCTGTGATTATCATCAACATCCATTCCTTTAATTTTAGTCTCAATAATTCCTAATTTCTGCTTTTATAACTCAAACATTAGGTATAATTTCCTATAAATGAGCTTTATTGACCATAAATTCCAAAAATAACTGTAAAACTAAAGTTAATAAGTTTGTGTTACGTAGTGTTAAACGTCAAAAGAAGTGACAAAAATTGAAAAAAAGCATCAAAAGTGTTGAAAAAAGGGACAAAAACGTAAGAAAAAGTTAAAAACATCGATAAAAAGCATCAACAAAAGTGTATCCGTAACTAGTCTTTTATTTTGAAAAAGAAAAAGACGCAGAGTGAGACCTCTGTCTCTCACAATACACCCGCCCCCCAAAACCCGCGAGAGTTCCCCCAGCGTTTCGAAATCCCGCGGCTCTCCAAGAAGACGTGAGAAGCGTCAGACTAATCGAAATAAGGGGATATTTACTTTTATGAATCAACTTATATCATAAAAAACAGAAGCGGGAGGTGAAACGGGTAATTAACAACCGCAGAGCTCATTAAGTAGCATTTGATTGCCGTTGTTTCGGAGCTATCCATAAAAAATAACGTTAGCATGCTTTGCTAGGCCGAGCCTGATTGTTGTGGCCCGGATGCTACGGCGCTGGCTTAGCCGTTAGCGGTTTCTTTAACGGTCTGTGTTTTTTAACTTTATTGAAGCGGTTTTGTGTTTTTCGCGCTTTCACAGTGTGCTCCGGGGGTCTAAGATGTCTGACAGCGACGACAGCGACTTCTCTGACAACCAGAGCGAGCGCAGCAGCGATGGAGAGGCCGAGGAGGTGGAGAATGAGGTACATGCTAACCGCTAGCTTAGCGATGCTAACTGCCCGGTGCGCACAGGTAAACATTGGGATGAAAAGTGGCGCGTTAAAGTGGAATAAAGTTCCCAAAAATGAAACCACAGGCGGATATAAAGGCTGAGAACGTATGATTTTAGAGAAAGGATGTTCTGTATCATATTGTGTACTTTATTATTACTTTGCAGTCTATTTATTTTGTCACGGCCAAGTATAATGTAGTTATACATGCAGTACACATACATGTAGTACACATACATGTAGTACACATACCTGTAGTACACATACATGCAGTACACATACATGCAGTACACATACATGCAGTACACATACATGCAGTACACATACATGTAGTACACATACATGTAGTACACATACAAGCAGTACACAAATATACAGTAAAGGCCAAAAGTTTGGAACCACCTTCTTAATCAATACGTTCTTTATTTTTATGACTATTTCCATTGTAGATATCACTGAAGGCATCAAAACTATGAATGAACCATGTGTTCATTCATAGTAATTTAAGCAATGTAGAATACACAGAAACAAAATAAAACTATGAAAAGCAGTTTCGAGTCGTCTTTCCACGTTTTCAACCATCACAACTCTAGTTTTGGTTTAGATAAACACATAATTTACCGATTTATATGTGAAAATATGTCTGCTCTACACACGCTAACATGTCTGGTCTATACACGCTAAAAGTAGTGCTTTTTTGAATGGAGTCTGGTGGGTTCAGTGCCAGCGACCTCAGAGCTGTTTCTGGTAAACTGAAAGGTCTCAAACGGGTTTTAAAGGTTTATCTCTGCAGGGATCCTTTTAATAATCTTATCAGACACTTAGAATATTAATCTGAGGCTGTCAGCGGCAAAAACAAGCACTTTTTTGAAGGTAAACACAAGCTGGACGATTAATTAACTTACATTACAGCTTGTTCCTCCGCTGCCGACTGCAGAGATCTCTGTTAATACTGGACCAACGTCAGAGACTGTTGTTCCCATCAGTCACTTAGACACAGAAACATAGGAACATAGGGTCCAGGTAGAAAACGTTCTATAGCGCCAAAAATGTTTTTTAAGCGCCAAAATGTCCAAAAAACCCCGTCAGAAAATAGCGAGAAGGTGTCCTAATTTTATTTATGATGATACTTAGCTTCTTTCACTGAAGCATCATTTGAAATGCAGGACTTTAACTTGTACCCGAGTGGTATTGGTACTTTTAAAGTAAAGGCTCAGTTTGTTTCTGTCTCTTCCCAAGGAGGAGACGGGCAGCCCCGTGGGCAGCGACAAGGTAGCGGAGGAGGAGGGCGAGGACCTGGAGGACGAGGAGGAGTATGACGAAGAGGAGGAGGAGGACGATGACGACCGTCCCAGGAAGAAGCCCCGGCACGGAGGGTTCATCCTGGACGAAGCCGGTACCAAAACCACTTCCGCTTCCGTCTTTAACCGATGCCTCGTCCGTTATTTTAGAGCCCGACCGATAAAGGAGTTTTAAGGCCGATATATATATATATATATATATATATATATATATATATATATATATATATATATATATATATATATATATATAAACACAGGGACGTTGTCTGGTGGACAGACTATGCAACGCCATCACTAACAGGGACGTTGTAGAGCGTCCTCTGGTGGACAGACTATGCAACGCCATCACTAACAGGGACGTTGTAGAGAGACCAAAAGCTAGGGGTGGGGGGGGAATTGATGCAGCGTAGTATCGCAATATTTTCAATGGCAGTACTGCATCGATACACAGGCCCCAAGTATGGATCTATTATTACATATTATATATTACATATTTATTATATATGATGGTCAGTTGGTCCCGTTTTGCAGCAATAACATTGAAGTGAGATGAACAAACAGAGAAATGTTTCTCTTTAGTTTCCTTTTGGGGACGTCATTAGAAATTAGGGAAAAATTAGAAGTTGGCAAAGTTATAAATTGCAAAATATCGTAAAATATTAAAAATCGCAATAATATCGTATTGTGGCGTACGTATCGTGATGATATCGTATCGGGAGGCGTCTGCTGATTCCCACCCTTAGCAACAGTGGCCGAGACCGGGACCACTCCACATACGAGCGACTCCGAGACGAGTCCGAGGCCCTAGAAAACCCGCCTTGAGCCCGGGACCGGACTCAAGTCCGGCAGCCCCGCCATCGGCCTTAAACCCCCAGCATCGGCCGAGCCCTGATCCTGTCCACCCAGGACCGGACTCGAGTCCGGTAGCCCCGCCATCGGCCTTGAACCCCCAGCATCGGCCGAGCCCTGATCCTGTCCACCCAGGACCAGTCTCGAGTCCGGCAGTCCCGCCATCGGCCTTGAACCCCCAGCATCGGCCGAGCCCTGATCCTGTCCCCCAGGACCGGACTCGAGTCCGGCAGCCCCGCCATCGGCCTTAAACCCCAGCATCGGCCGAGCCCTGATCCTGTCCCCAGGACCGGACTCGAGTCCGGTAGCCCCGCCATCGGCCTTGAACCCCCAGCATCGGCCGAGCCCTGATCCTGTCCACCCAGGACCGGATTTGAGTCCGGCAGCCCCGCCATCGGCCTTAAACCCCCAGCATCGGCCGAGCCCTGATCCTGTCCCCCCTCTGTGTGTTTTAACAAGCGTTTGCAGAGCTGTGATACTGTTGTCCTTGTGTCCTCTCTGTCTAGACGTGGACGATGAGTACGAGGACGAGGACCAGTGGGAGGACGGAGCGGAAGACATTCTAGAGAAAGGTGAGCAACTCGGTTTATTTATTTATTGTTATAAATATTGTTATCGCGATATTCAACAACCTTATCGCATATTTTCCTCATATTGTGCAGCCCTAGTAGCATGTAATTAGAGCTGTGTGTGTGTGTGTGTGTGTGTGTGTGTGTGTGTGTGTGTGTGTGTGTGTGTGTATGTATGTATGTGTATATATACATACCTTACATACATACATACATACATACATACATACATACATACATACATACATACATACAGACAAGGCTACTGCGCCCCTGCCCCCCCCCACACACACACACACACCCAAAATGTATATTAGGGGGGGCAGTAGCCCAGTCTGTAGGGAGTTGGGTTGGGATCCAGAGGGTCGCTGGTTCAAGTCCCAATCCGGACCAAAAGTACGGAGTGTAGTAGTACGTAGTACATAGTAGTTGGAGAGATGCCACTTCACCTCCTGGGCACTGCCAAGGTGCTCTTGAGCAAGGCACCAAACCCCCCTCAGCCGCTCAGGGCGCCGCTGGTCCAGCACTGGCAGCCCCCCCACACACACACACACTCTGACATCTCTCCATTAGTCCATGTATAGGACCTGAGCATGTGTGTGTAGTAACAACAGCGTGAATTGTAGTTTCTCCATATAGATCAATAAAGAGTATAAATTCTAATTATTATTATATCAATGTTGCATTGATATCGCGATATGAGACTAGACCTCGTCTTAGATTTTGGATATATTGTAATATTGTGATATGGTAAGCGTCTTTTCCTGGTTTTACAGGCTGCAGTACAGTGATGTGATGTCATTTCCTGAACCAGACTGTTGTTCTATTATTAACCTTTACCCACTGAGTCATTACATCCTTTTATCAAAAACCTCATTGTGTTAGTAGCATTTTGTTATATAGTTGTAGTATAATAGTCAACACTACAGTATTGTTGTAATGTTGACATTGAGGTATTTCGTCAAGAATATTGTGATACCCCCCGCATGTAACGGAAAAACACAAAGACGGAAGTGAAGTCGCTCGTAGCAGAGAGAACGAATCCAAACAACTTAAGCAGGAAAGTTCTCTGGTAAAAAGTGCAAAACAGTGACAGAACACACACAGACATACACAGGCACACACACACAGACACACACGCACATACACAGGCACAGACACGCACATACACAGGCACACACACACACACAGACACACACGCACATACACAGGCACACACACAGACACACACGCACATACACAGGCACACACACACACACAGGCACACACACGCACAGACACATACACAGACACACACGCACAGACACACACGCACATACACAGGCACACACACACACACAGACACACACGCACATACACAGGCACACACACGCACACACACACAGACACACACGCACATACACAGACACACACGCACATACACAGGCACACACACACACACAGACACACACGCACATACACAGGCACACACACACACACACACACACACAGGCGCACACACACACACACACAGACACACACGCACATACACAGGCACACACACACACAGGCACACACACACACAGACACACGCACATACAGGCACACACACACACAGACACACACGCACATACACAGGCACAGACACACACGCACATACACAGGCACACACACACAGACACACACACACACACACACACACACATACACAGACACACAGACACACACGCACATACACAGGCGCACATACACAGGCACACACACAGGCACACACACAGACACACACGCACATACACAGGCACACACACATACACAGGCACACACGCGCGCACACAGGCATACACACACAGATATTGTAATGAAACGTTTTGTCTACAGAGGCTTTTATTTTGTAGTCATCCCATGCTTCAGCCTCCAACCTGCTGAGTCACGTCCTCTGCCAGTGATCTTCCTCATGTCTAAAGGTGCATGAGGTGGTCACATGTGATAAAGGAGATCAACAGCCTTTATGTGTGTTGCCTAAATATTTTATGTCTTATTAGATCATGTGTATTTATACAAAACTTATTTTTTCCTTTGGGACATTTTTGTTTACACACACACACACACTATTAACAAGCGTCACACTTGCACTGTTTGTTTTGCCTGTAACGTTGGTTCTGGAGCATCAGAGAGTAGCGCAGCATTGGCTCCTGAATGAGTCCCGGTTTCTGTTTGCTCCTCTATCCGGTAGATAACGGTGGTTTAGGCACCGGTCCGTATTCTTAGCACCGGGACTCGGTACGCAGCCCGATTTAAAGTCAGGTATTTGTTCTCTGAAGTGTTGCGTGTTGCCGTGTGAAGCCGAGCGTGTGTGTAGGTTATTGTGAACATGTCTGACCTGAACTCTCTCTGTCTCATTGGTGTCCCTGTCTCGCCATGCATGTCCTCTGCAGCTAACGGTAATTCTACTCCAGACACTCTCCCGCTCTGTTTCCATGTCTATATCCATGTGTCTCTGAAGCAAGAGAATTGAATATCAGTAAAAACATGTCCCAGAATGTATTAACCCCCCCCCCCCACCCCCCACCCCCACCTCATCATGTCAGCACACACTGTATCTGTGAGCGTAACGCGAGGAAGCACCGAGGGCAAATCCATTATTGGCTCTTTGAACAGCAACAACTCACCAATTCAATTTTATTTATAGTTTCATTTCAAAATAAGAGTCTCGAGACACTTTACAGGTAGAGCAGGTCTAGACCGCTCTATAATTTACAGGTAGAGCAGGTCTAGACCGCTCTATAATTGACAGGTAGAGCAGGTCTAGACCGCTCTATAATTTACAGGTAGAGCAGGTCTAGACCGCTCTATAATTTACAGGTAGAGCGGGTCTAGACCGCTCTATAATTGACAGGTAGAGCGGGTCTAGACCGCTCTATAATTGACAGGTAGAGCAGGTCTAGACCGCTCTATAATTGACAGGTAGAGCAGGTCTAGACCGCTCTATAATTGACAGGTAGAGCGGGTCTAGACCGCTCTATAATTTACAGGTGGAGCGGGTCTAGACCGATCTATAATTTACAGGTAGAGCAGTTCTGCACCGCTCTATAATTTACAGGTAGAGCAGGTCTAAACCGCTCTATAATTTACAGGTAGAGCGGGTCTAGACCGCTCTATAATTTACAGATAGAGTAGGTCTAGACCACCACGCATAGTCCCGAATTCACATCGGAAAAGCCTTCGAAAGGTGGCGAGAACTCCGCCGGCAGGAGGGGGGGGGGCAGCTAGCCTCCAGTTTGCCAACATCGCTTAGAGCACCTTTAACTGACTAAAGCCTCCAGAGTAGTTGAGTAATTGAGTCCTTCATTGAGTAAGTTTTATGTAAATAAACAAGGTCAAACTTCTCCGTCGGCTCGTTAAATGTGAACATCTTCTAGTGTCTTCTCTCCTCTGGGACAGGAACCTCAATATCTTTGAGTTGTGGACAAAACGAGACATTTAAGGACGTCTTCTTAGGACTTTGGAAAAACTCTGACCCACATTTTTCATAATTTTCTTACATTTTATAGACCAAACAACCGATTTAATTGACAGTGAAAGTAATGGTTAGCTGCAGCACTAGCCTGCATATGATGGAGGCGGCTCCACCTTCAGAGAACCATGGTGGTTTTGCCTGACCCTGCTACCTGGTAGAAAGTTGGCATGCGTTTGTTTTTTCCTTCACGTTTTGGACTAACGGATGTGGATGAAGCTTTCAATGTGGCACATTGTAAATGCAAAGTATCCCTAAAGATAAAGTACAGTACAAACAAAGTGGCGTGTCCTGGAAACAGGACGGTCGTCTGCGCATGCAAGAATA
>JABXJD010000623.1:145000-160000 GCA_013375575.1 Percina caprodes | reverse complement strand
GACAGACACACACACACACACACACACAGACATGCGTGCCCACACACACACACACACAGTATAAACACAGACACACGGAAACGCGCTCACACACACAAACGCACATACTACAAACACATACACAAACGCACACACGAACACACACACACACACACAGTATAAACACACACACAGAGACACACATGCACACACACGCACACAGACACACACACACACACACACACTTGTAAAATGTCCTCCCTGTGATGCTTGATGATGAAATCTGTCCCAGGACCCGCTGGAGTTCCCGGCTCATGAGCTGAGGAAGTATTTCCGGATGGGCGACCACGTGAAGGTGATCGCCGGGCGATACGAGGGCGACACCGGCCTCATCGTCCGCGTGGAAGAGAACTTCGTCATCCTCTTCTCGGACCTCACCATGCACGAGGTACCCGCTCCGCTGTTCATTCAGCTTTCCATATCCGCCCCAGCGTTGCACACATTCTGTCCCACAGTTGTCTCTGCGTCAGCTTTTATTGGCTGACCTTAATATGAACGGAAAGATCCAGAAAAAAGAACATTGGAAATAGTTTTTCTTATTCTTCTCCTGATTGTGCAAAACAAAAGCATGGCTTGTTGTTCCCTAGAACCACATGATATATTATTATTAATAGTAGTAGTAGTAGTAGTAGTAGTAATAACAATAATAGTAGTAGTAGTAATAATAGTAGTAGTAGTAATAATAATAATAATAACAATAGTAGTAATAATAGTAGTAGTAGTAATAGTAGTGGTAGTAGTAGTGGTAGTAGTAGTAATAATAGTAGTGGTAGTAGTAGTAATAATAGTAGTGGTAGTAGTAGTAATAATAATAATAGTAGTAGTAGTAGTAATAATAGTAGTGATAGTAGTAGTAGTAGTAGTAGTGGTAATAATAGTAGTAGTAGTAATAATAGTAGTAGTAGTAGTAGTAGTAATAATAGTAGTAGTAGTAGTAATAATAGTAGTAGTAGTAATAATAGTAGTGATAGTAGTAGTAGTAGTAGTAATAATAGTAGTAGTAGTATAATAATAATAGTAGTAGTAGTAGTAGTAATAATAGTAGTAGTAGTAGTAATAATAATAGTAGTAGTAGTAATAATAGTAGTGAGTAGTAGTAGTAGTAGTAATAATAGTGTAGTAGTATAATAATAATAGTAGTAGTGGTAGTAGTAGTAATAATAGTAGTGATAGTAGTAGTAGTAGTAGTAGTAGTAGTAGTGGTAATAATAGTAGTAGTAGTAATAATAGTAGTGGTAGTAGTAGTAGTAATAATAATAGTAGTAGTAATAATAGTAGTGATAGTAGTAGTAGTAGTAGTAGTAATAATAATAGTAGTAGTAGTAGTAATAGTAGTAGTAGTAGTAATAATAATAGTAGTGGTAGTAGTAGTAATAATAGTAGTGGTAGTAGTAGTAATAATAATAATAGTAGTAGTAGTAGTAATAATAGTAGTGATAGTAGTAGTAGTAGTAGTAGTAGTGGTAATAATAGTAGTAGTAGTAATAATAGTAGTGGTAGTAGTAGTAGTAATAATAATAGTAGTAGTTGTAGTAATAATAGTAGTGATAGTAGTAGTAGTAGTAGTAGTAGTAATAATAGTAGTAGTAGTAGTAATAATAGTAGTATAATAATAATAGTAGTAGTAGTAGTAATAATAGTAGTATAATAATAATAGTAGTAGTAGTAATAATAATGAAGGCGCCATTGACTCACTGACTCTGCTGCTCTCCTACAGTTTCTGTTTTCACTTCTATTCCTATTATAGTTAATTTTACAGCTCATTTCTTCTTTCTCTAGTTCTCAGCACTTGTTTCCTGTCCTCATGCAGCTGCAACAAGCCATAATTGCTGATAATTGCTCCACATAGTGGAACATTTGCTGGATTAATACCCAAAATACAGAGAGAACATTGCAGATGGTTGTTCTTCTATTTCCCGAATTGGCAAAACAAACCAGAACGAACAACTGGGATTTTTGCGCCGATTCAACCTGATTGCTTAGTCACATGATATATTAATAATCGTGTGTGTGTGTGTGTCTGTCTCGGTGTGTGTGCGTGTCTTTCTGTGTGTGTGTGTATGTGTGTGTGTATGTGCATGTCTGTCTCGGTGTGTCTGTGTCCGTGCGTGTGTGTCTGTGTCCGTGCGTGTGTGTGTGTCTGTGTCCGTGCGTGTGTGTGTGTCTGTGTCCGTGCGTGTGTCTGTGTCCGTGCGTGTGTGTGTCCGTGCGTGTGTGTGTGTCTGTGTCCGTGCTTGTGCGTGTCTGTGTCCGTGCTTGTGTGTGTGTGTGTGTCCGTGCGTGTGTGTGTCTGTGTTCGTGTCTGTGTCCGTGCTTGTGCGTGTCTGTGTCCGTGCTTGTGCGTGTCTGTGTGTGTGTCTGTGTGTCTGTGTCCGTGCTTGTGTGTGTCTGTGTGCGTGCGTGCGCCTGCAGTTGAAGGTGTTGCCTAGAGACCTGCAGCTCTGCTCGGAGACGGCGTCCGGCGTCGACGCCGGCGGGCAGCATGAGTGGGGCGAGCTGGTCCAGCTGGACCCCCAGACCGTTGGCGTCATCGTCCGACTTGAGAGAGAGACGTTTCAGGTAATAGTCCTCACCACAGCGCACACACACACACACACACACACACACACGAGTACATCTGTGTAGTGGTGGCATTTGAACATTTGTAGTTAACTGTTCTGCATTTTTTCATTTTTCATATTATAATCTTGCAACAGTCATGAGATTATTTTCTAAGTATAGCTGCTCCACTGCTGATGGAAATCAACCTTCGGGCTACAATCTGCCGTTTTTACATGTTCATCAACGTGCATTGTCCTGAATTAATAAATAAATAACTTAGGATGGGTTAAAATGCCGTAATTGAATTTCACATTTCTGTGTGTATGTGAAGAATAAATATATATTTTTACATATATTTACGTATTTATTTTTTATTATTTTTAATATTATTATATTGTATTTTTTAAATATATATATTTTTACATATATTTACGTATTTTTTATTTTTATTTTTTTAAGTATATATTTTTTATTATTATTTTTTAATATATATATATTTGTATTTTTATTATTATTTTGATTATATGTTTTTTTTTTTCATTATTTTATTTATATATATTTTGAATGTCTCAGGTGCTGAACATGCACGGGAAGGTGATGACGGTGCGGCACCAGGCGGTGAACCGGCGGAAGGACAACCGCTTCGCCGTGGCGCTGGACTCCGAGCAGAACAACATCCACGTCAAGGACATCGTCAAGGTCATCGACGGGCCGCACTCGGTAAGGACGAGGCGCTCGGTCTCTGCAGCTAAGTTCAATTCAATTTTATTTATAGTATCAATTCATAACAAGAGTTATCTCGAGACACTTTACAAATAGAGCAGGTCTAGACCAGATAGAGTAGGTCTGGACCAGATAGAGTAGGTCTAGACCACACTATAATTTACAAGGACCCAACAGTTCTAGTAGTTTCCTCCAGAGCAAGCAACAGTGCGACAGTGGCGATTGGCGTTGGGGTTAGAATGAAGAGTGGCAATAACAGTCACAAAAAATAGTAGTTTGTAGTAGTTCTTTGTAGTAGTTCATGGTATAGCAGGACACTGTGGGCATTACAAGGCCCAGCAGGACGTAGCAGGATGAACACGGCATCACAGGACGTGTAGCGGGACCATGGCAGGGAATGACTCCCCAGAGCTAGGTTAGTAACTAGGTTAGTAACTAGGTTAGTAACTAGGTTAGTAACAAGCATTTCTGGGACAGGATGCACACAAATGGAAAGATAGAAAGATAGAGGCGAGAGGAACTCGGTGCGTCAAAGGAAGTCCCCCAGCTGTCTAAAACTAGTACAGCGTCCACGGCTAAGTGTCCACGGCAACGTTAAGCCCAAAAAAGCCTAGAACAGCGTGAGATAAGAACAGTCCGGGTGCATTTATCTGCATGTTGCAGGCGCGTGGTTGGCAGAGTCGTGCAGAGTAAGCGTGTTCACCATGTGGTGCGTGTTCCTCCGCAGGGCCGCGAAGGGGAGATCCGCCACCTGTTCCGAGGCTTCGCCTTCCTCCACTGTAAGAAGTTGGTGGAGAACGGAGGCATGTTCGTCTGCAAGACCCGACACCTGGTGTTGGCCGGCGGATCCAAGGTCAGTGACACGTCACTAGGGGTGCGGGGGGGGGAATCGATACAGCATCATATCGCAATATTTTCAGTGGGGATACTGTATCGATACACAGACGCCAAGTATGGATCTGTTATTATATATTACATATGTGTTGGTCCCGTTTTGCAGCAATAACATTGAAGTGAGATGAACAAACAGAGAAATGTTTCTTTTTAGATGAAACAGATGCTGATAAGTTTCCTTTTGGGGACGTCATTTGAAATTGGGAAAAATTAGAAGTTAATATATATTAACAATATATTGCAATATGTTTAAAATCGTGGCTTAAGTATTGTGATATCGTATCGGGAGCCGTCTGGTGATGTATGTGACAAAAAAAAGAATGTGTAGCCTGATAAACGCTTAGATCACCTTTTTAATTAAAACTTGTAGCCTGTCGAGCTCTATTTCTACGACCCTGAGAGCTGTTTTCCCTCCTTTCAGCCCCGAGACGTGACCAACTTCACCGTTGGAGGGTTCGCTCCAATGAGCCCTCGCATCAGCAGTCCCATGCACCACGGAGGAGGAAGTGAGTGTCAGGAACTCTGTACACATCAGCACATAAAATGGGGGACACGAGAGACGTTGGGCCGTTAGAGAGCTTAGGGACGTCTACAGACTACAGCATAAAACTGAAATATGTAGGCTGTCAGTTAATGATTAAATAAGGTAATGTCTCCAGTTAGAACTTGTCTCCTGATAGTTGGACTACAGCACTAACTGACTGAAGACTTTAACCCTCATGTTGTCCGCATGTTGTCCTCATGTTGTCCTCATGTTGTCCTCATGTTGCCTGCATGTTGTCCCCATGTTGTCCTCATGTTGCCCTCATGTTGCCCGCATGTTGTCCCCATGTTGCCCTCATGTTGCCCGCATGTTGCCTGCATGTTGTCCCCATGTTGTCCTCATGTTGTCCTCATGTTGTCCTCATGTTGTCCGCATGTTGTCCGCATGTTGCCCTCATGTTGTCCTCATGTTGTCCTCATGTTGCCCGCATGTTGTCCCCATGTTGTCCTCATGTTGCCCTCATGTTGTCCTCATGTTGTCTTCATGTTGTCCGCATGTTGCCCTCATGTTGCCCTCATGTTGTCTTCATGTTGTCCGCATGTTGCCCTCATGTTGCCCTCATGTTGCCCTCATGTTGTCCTCATGTTGTCTTCATGTTGTCCGCATGTTGCCCTCATGTTGTCCTCATGTTGTCCTCATGTTGTCTTCATGTTGTCCGCATGTTGTCCGCATGTTGCCCTCATGTTGCCCTCATGTTGCCCGCATGTTGTCCCCATGTTGTCCTCATGTTGCCCTCATGTTGCCCTCATGTTGCCCTCATGTTGCCCGCATGTTGTCCCCATGTTGTCCTCATGTTGTCCCCATGTTGTTTTCATGTTGCCCTCATGTTGTCCTCATGTTGTCCTCATGTTGTACCCATGTTGTCCCCATGTTGTCCTCATGTTGTCCCCATGTTGTTTTCATGTTGTCCTCATGTTGTCCTCATGTTGTCCTCATGTTGTACCCATGTTGTCCCCATGTTGTCCTCATGTTGTCCCCATGTTGTTTTCATGTTGCCCTCATGTTGTCCTCATGTTGTCCCCATGTTGTTTTCATGTTGCCCTCATGTTGCCCTCATGTTGTCCTCATGTTGTCCTCATGTTGTCTTCATGTTGTCCCCATGTTGTCCTATATCAATGTTCTTTTTAATTCCCCAAAATAACATGATTGATTCCACACAACTTTAACACCCACACACGTCCTGAGTGAAAGTCTTGTCTCCACTGCAGCTTTGTGAACTTACCCGATTCCCCTCCCCCCCAAACCACAAGGGTCTTTTTTTGTAGCTGGACACCGACTCGGCCAGGAATCACTCCAATACTCACTCAAAGCCGCCAAATCGTTTCTCAGCAGCAGAGATTCTGTTTTTTTCCGCCCTCGTGTGTGTGTGTGTGTGTGTGTGTGTGTGTGTGTGTCTAAAAATATGAAGCAGTTAAACCTCTGAGACTTCTGTGGAAAGATTGTTTTATTTTTATATTTAATTTAATATTTATGTTTCATTCAGCGGTGGAATGTACTTCTGGAGTCCAAATGTTGAGGGACTTGTACTCAAGTCTTTTGTTTTCATGTCACTCTCTACTTCTACTCCACTACATTTCAGAGAGAAATATTCTACTTTTTACTCAACTACATTCATCTGACAGCTTGAAAGCAAAGAGACAGGAAGCATGGAAGGAAGGAAGGAGACACAAAGGAAGGAGACGGGAAGGAAGGAAGGAGATGGGAAGGAAAGAGACAGAAAGGATAGAGACACAAAGAAAGGAAGGAGACACAAAGGAAGGAAGGAGACACAAAGGAAGGAGATGGGAAGGAAGGAAAGAGACAGAAAGGATAGAGACACAAAGGAAGGAAGGAGACACAAAGGAAGGAGATGGGAAGGAAGGAAGGAGATGGGAAGGAAAGAGACAGAAAGGATAGAGACACAAAGGAAGGAAGGAGACACAAAGTAAGGAAGGAGACACAAAGGAAGGAGATGGGAAGGAAAGAGACAGAAAGGATAGAGACACAAAGAAAGGAAGGAGACACAGAAAGGAAGGAGACGGGAAGGAAGGAAGGAGATGGGAAGGAAAGAGACAGAAAATATAGAGACACAAAGGAAGGAAGGAGACACAAAGTAAGGAAGGAGACACAAAGGAAGGAGATGGGAAGGAAGGAAGGAGATGGGAAGGAAAGAGACAGAAAGGATAGAGACACAAAGAAAGGAAGGAGACACAGAAAGGAAGGAGATGGGAAGGAAGGAAGGAGATGGGAAGGAAAGAGACAGAAAGGATAGAGACACAAAGAGAGGAAGGATGGGAAGAAAGAGACAGGAAGAAAGGTAAGAGACAGGAAGAAAGGTAAGAGACAAGAAGGAAGGAAGAAAGAGACAGGAAGAAAGGTAAGAGACAGGAAGAAAGAGACAGAATGGAAGAAAGAGACAGGAAGAAAGGTAAGAGACAGGAAGAAAGAAACAGAAAGGAATGAAGGAGAACAGGAAAAAAGGAAAGAGGCTGGAAGAAAAAGAGAGAGAAAGAAAAAAGGAAAGAGACAGAAAGAAAGGAAAGAGACGAGAAGTAACCGCCGGTTGCATTACGTCTGAAACACTGGTCTCTGTATCACCTGTTTGTCGCCCTGCAGGCTCTCCACAGAGAGGAGGAGGAGGAGGAGGTGGAGGAGGTGGAGGAATGGGGCGGGGCCGAGGACGCAGAGACAACGAGCTGATTGGTCAGACGGTCCGCATCTCGCAGGGTCCTTACAAAGGTATGACGACCTGTCGCGTAGCGTGAGGGTAACGTGAGGAAATACGGTCCCGGTTAATTCAATTTATATATAGTATCAAATCATAACGAGACACGTTACTGAATATATATAATTATAAGATATTGTGGTTGTTTCCGACATTTTCCCAACTTTTTCGTAACTTTCGTTTGTTTCTCAACGCTTTTTTTTCCTCCAACTTTGTTGTCACTGTAGCATTTGTAGATTTGATTTGAGGCATCTCTCCCCCCCTCCCCCCCCATGAAAGTCTATATTTACTCAAAGTTTTTGTCGCTTTTATCGATATTTTTGCGTGACTTTAACTTTTTTTGTCACCTTTTCCCCACTTTATTGTCGTCATATTTGTCGCATTTTTTCAATGTTTTTGTCGCTTTTTCCAACGCATCCCCCCCCCAAGCTGGTCATATTTCCCAAAGAAATTGTGGTTGTTTCCGACGTTTTCCCAACGTTTTTGTCACTTTTCTCTCAGTTAGTTTCTCAACGCTTTTTTTTCTCCAGCTTTTTGAGACATTTCTCCCCAAATACCAGAAAAACCAGAAAAACCAGACCCCCAATCTCCAGGAGCCCTGGAAACAGACTCTAGATTTAACGATGGGTCTTATTTAAACCCCGAAGCATGGCGCTGCATTCCTATCTGATCGCCCCCCCACAGCACGGGGGCCTGGGAGCCTCCGGGGCAGATGTGAGCGTGAGAACGTCTCGCCCCCCTGAGCAACTATAACCCACAATGCTTCACTTCAGGGAGTTTCAATTAACCCTCAATCTGTCATGTTAACCGGATCACACGAGGAAAGTGACTGAAGATAACCAGATGTCACCTCGATACGTCAGAGAACAGAGACCATCTCCCCGAAAAACTGCTTCAAAAACCCCCAAACGCTTCACTTCAGGGAAGGAAGTACAGCAACGTGGGATTAAGGGGTCGACCGATACTGGTCTTCAAACCGAACCCGTTAGTAGTGAAAGAAACGGATGACAGATATTTGGAACCGAAACATAACACAACAAGTAAAAAGGGGGGCGCCCATATATAAGGTCTACTCATCCCCCCCCTCCCCTTTCATGTATTCAGCTGTCCTGTCAAATAAAGGTCTAGACCGCTCTATAATTTACAGGTAGAGCAGGTCTAGACCGCTCTATAATTTACAGATAGAGCAGGTCTAGACCACTCTATAATTTACAGGTAGAGCAGGTCTAGACCGCTCTATAATTTACAGGTAGAGCAGGTCTAGACCGCTCTATAATTTACCGATAGAGCAGGTCTAGACCGCTCTATAATTTACAGATAGAGCCGGTCTAGACCGCTCTATAATTTACAGATAGAGCAGATCTAGACCACTCTATAATTTACAGGTAGAGCAGGTCTAGACCACTCAGTGACTAAAAGAAGTAGTTGTAGTAGTTCATGGCGTAGCAGGGCACTGCAGAGCGTAGCAGGACCACGGCGACATGAGACGTGACGTCATGTGACCTCGTTTTTTCCCGGTTTGATATTAAATGGCACTGCTTTGTTTGCCTACATTTCCCAGGTTACATTGGTGTGGTGAAGGACGCGACGGAGTCTACGGCCAGAGTAGAGCTGCACTCCACCTGTCAGACCATCTCTGTAGACAGACAGCGCTTAACTACCATGTAAGTACTCAGGCAAACCCCGACCAGTGGGGAAAACCCAGACCTGGAATCAGTCTGAAATGTCCGTTTCTGAAACTCGCCGCCCACATGTGGTCTAGCTGAGTTACTGACCTACGTTAATGGCGTCCTTCTCTCCAGGGGAGCCAAGAGACCCAGTGGAATGACCTCCACCCACGGGCGTACCCCCATGTACGGCTCCCAGACGCCCATGTACGGCACCGGCTCCAGAACGCCCATGTACGGCTCTCAGACACCCATCCATGAAGGTAAGGGGGTTTGTTGTGGAGGTTTCTGTCCACCGAGGGAGGAGTTTCAGGGGCAGAAGAGACCTCCTTGAAACAAATAAAGACTGAAGGCTGCAAACTGGTTTAAAGGTTTTAGGGATTCGGTGAAAAGGTTTAATTGTTTTCTGCAGAGAACAATCAGAATGACAAGAACAGCTTTCACAATGTCCAGAGTTACACAGGTCTGTGTCCCAAACAGCAGAGGACAGTCCTTATATCCCCGTGCCCCCCCAGCAGAAACCAGGCCATGTTTGGAAACCAGTTTAATCTTAAACATAACCATTAGTGGACCTCAGGCAGACGGTTGGATCTGTTACGTATTTCTGAATCTGTCCTCCGTGCTTCAGGTTTTATTGACCGGTCATTCTATCTCAGCTGAAAAAGGACATCTTGTCTCTCTGGATAGGCTATGGTCTCGTCCTGGGACCTGGGTCCTGGGACCTGGGTCCTGGGTCCTGGGACCTGGGTCCTGCTATGATAAACACGGCTTTAGACAACCGTTTCTGTCGTTCTTTACGCCTTTTGTCCTTGGAGGACAAATGCAAAGTCATAACAAATTCAGTTGTCTCCTACAAGGAGAAGACAATGAGGACAGATACAGAAGTCCTTTACTCTGAGAGGCCTTGGAGATCTTATTAATGAATAATATGAAAATCATTGGTTAAATGGTCTCCACTCTAACTGGTCTCCACTCTAACTGGTCTCCACTCTAACTGGTCTCCACTCTAACTGGTCTCCACTCTAACTGGTCTCCACTCTAACTGGTCTCCACTCTAACTGGTCTCCACTCTAACTGGTCTCCACTCTAACTGGTCTCGTCTCTAACTGGTCTCGTCTCTAACTGGTCTCGTCTCTAACTGGTCTCGTCTCTAACTGGTCTCCACTCTAACTGGTCTCCTCTCTAACTGGTCTCCTCTCTAACTGGTCTTGTCTCTAACTGGTCTCGTCTCTAACTGGTCTCCACTCTAACTGGTCTCGTCTCTAACTGGTCTCGTCTCTAACTGGTCTCGTCTCTAACTGGTCTCGTCTCTAACTGGTCTCGTCTCTAACTGGTCTCTAACTGGTCTCCTCTCTAACTGGTCTCGTCTCTAACTGGTCTCTAACTGGTCTCGTCTCTAACTGGTCTCGTCTCTACTGGAAATAATTCTCCTGGTTTGACTTTTTTGGTTTTTTATTTTTTTTGCCCAGCAGGAAGTCGTACGCCTCACTACGGCTCGCAGACCCCGCTGCATGATGGGAGCAGGACGCCGGGTCAGAGTGGAGCCTGGGACCCCAGCAACCCCAACACACCTTCCAGGTAACACACACACACACACGCAGACACACACACACATACACATGCGCACTAAACACACACACACACTCACAGGCACAGACACATGCGCACTAAACACACACACACACACACACATTTCTCACACAGACACACACACACACACGGACACATGTGCACTTCACACACACACACACACACACACACACACATTTCTCACACAGACACAAACACACACATGCACACACATACACGCACACACAGAGACACATGCACATGCACACACACACACACAGACATATGCACACAGACACACACAAATAAGTGTGTCTTTATTTTAATTGTTGTGTCTTCTCTCCAGGAATGAAGAGGAGTACGACTTTGGTTACGACGACGAGCCCTCCCCGTCCCCTCAGGGCTACGGGGGGACCCCCAACCCCCAGACTCCAGGTTACCCAGAAGTCCCCTCTCCGCAGGTCAACCCTCAGTACAACCCTCAGACGCCTGGCACGCCTGCTATGTGAGTACGAGCAGCGAGCTCTCTGCTCTTATGATGTTCTTCCCAGCAGAAACACAAGTTCTGTCCTTTTTTGGCTTAAAATTCTTCCCTTGCTTCTCGCGGCTCTGAATGCCTGAAATTTGGACCGCTCTCATTCTTTTAAAAGATGAGATCAAGATTCTGGTTATAAATATCTTCCCACATATTTGGAATATTGTTAAATCCCACACATCCCACACATGAGGTTTCCCTTTTCCCACAGAAAAGACTTAGAGGCTGATAAACTTGGATGCTCGAATCCTCACAAGAAGAAACACGCTGACAATATCATCAGTAAAGACATTCTGTGTGTGTGTGTGTGTGTGTGTGTGTGTGTGTGTGTGTGTGTGTGTGTGTGTGGGTGTGGGTGTGGGTGTGGGTGTGGGTGTGTGTGTGTGTGTGTGTGTGTCCTTCCATGTGTGTGCAGGTATAACACGGAGCAGTATTCCCCCTATGCGGCCCCGTCCCCTCAGGGCTCCTACCAGCCCAGTCCGAGTCCCCAGAGCTACCACCAGGTGGCGCCCTCACCGGTCGGCTACCAGAACACACACTCCCCAGCCAGCTACCACCCGACACCTTCCCCCATGGCTTATCAGGTAAGAGCGATGGTTCTCAGGGGTTTTCCCTGGCTCAGGTCTCATTCTTACAGTCTGTGTTGGCCCGGAAAAAATGGGCCTTTATGTGCGGCGGGCCTGCAGCGAAGAGTTACCCAGCCCTGTATCGCACTACGGTAACACACTTTAAAGACCACAACAGCTCTGGTATTTTGGCTTTGGTTCCCCCAGTGGTCGTATCAGAAAAGATACCGTGGCAGAGGCCACGCTGTCAGAAGTCCAGCTGGACTCGTGGTCTTTAATATTTTAACATATAAGTCTGGTTTTGGGGGTTTTCCAGTGAATTTTATACCTTTTGACGAATCCAAGTATAATCCTTAACCAGAAATCTTGATTAAAGGAAGAGTTAACGCGGCAGATGTCTTTGTAACAGTGACTCTGGTTGCTTCTGCAGGCGAGCCCCAGTCCCAGTCCGGTGGGCTACAGCCCCATGACGCCCGGCGCCCCCTCTCCGGGAGGCTACAACCCTCACACCCCGGGCTCCAACATCGAGCAGGGCGGCAGTGACTGGGTCACCCCCGACATCCTGGTCCGCGTCAAGGACTCCTTCATGGACCTGATGGGGCAGACCGGCGTCATACGGAGCGTCACGGTAACACACACACACACACATACATATATACACACACACACACACACACAGTGCAGTAGATCATGATAAAATATTGACTGCGTCTATAAGTGTGTGTGTGTGTGTGTGTGTGTGTGTGTATATATATATATATATATATATACACACACACACACACTGTATATATGAGGTTTGGGAGTCTCTGGGCACCTTTTCCTTCATGCAACAATTTTTAGGTGCATTTATTTCCATGCGTGAGTTAAACAAAATACACAAATGTGAGTTTGTTCTATATATAAACCTGATCGGTCCGTACAATAAAGGCATTGAGTCTGTGTTACCTTATTTGGCAGAAATCTAATGAAAACACACAATATGTCTGTTATGACACATTAATCCCCAATTATCAAAACCGCTTACAAACAGTATTATTATGTGAATACTGCTATCAGTGCAGATCACAGCCACACTCGTATTTAAGTGCATGTTCTGCTGGTTATTTGGGAAGTTGGCGAGGATCTAAATCACTGTTTTTATTCCCAGTTCTTATCGTTTTGGCTTAAACCTCTTAAGGTGTGGGGGGGCGCCAACAGTTCCTCTAAAGGGGGGAAAAACCCCGGGATCACCTCTGTGTGTTCGGGTTTGACTCCAGTTGTGACTCAGAGGAGGACTGAGATCATTGATGCAGTTTGGGGCGATTGATTGCTTTTCAAAGGAGCTCAGTAGGCTCCGTCCGCGATGAAGTTCCCGTTCCCTCACAGTCTGAAATCTGCTTCACACACGAGTGAGAAGATATACGGGGGATCCGGCACCGGAACCGTTAAATCCAGCGCCGAAACGGGGCTCCGCTCGCGTTAATGAACCATTTTGTCATCAGATTTCTGAATGTTTTGGGCTTACGAGAAGATAAGATAAGATAATAAGAGTTGTAATGTAGTTTTTTAAGAGAAAGCGAGCCGCAGAGGACTCGGTCTAAATGTGCTCCACTCGCCAGGAGCCGTCGCCTCAGAGTTCATCTACAATCCAAGTGTTAAAAAAACAGAGTTCAGCTTGACGCCTGAGGCCTCGTGTTACCGCCTGGCTCAAAGCCGGCAACAAAAAGGGAGGTCTCACACAGTTAATATAACCAGAAAATAAGTTTATTCAAATGATTACCCTAATAACATAACTTATCTCAACATAAAGGTGACAGTGGGATGTGCAAGTATAGAAGACATCAGTTGTGTTTGCCATGCATGGATGAGTGAATGAATGAAGTGTAGTGTGCAACAAACCAGACAAAGAACAAAATGGTGGAGGCTCCAGTAGGACCAGCTGAGAGAGAGTGAGACTCCCAGAAGGGCCGAGGCCTTTATGCCTTCGGTAGGCCACGCCCAGTTGGCCAGGTAAAGACGACCCTCCCAACTAACTCCCCGCCCACTCTCAGCACCTAAAAACAAAAAGGAGCAGACATGACAGGCCGGCAGATTGGGAAGGGTCGTCACACTCGTAACTGGGCGACTAACGGTTAAAGATGAAATAAAGCGACGTGGAAACAGAAGCGAGACAACGTTTTTTGTTTGATTTTTCCTTCCAAGTGTTCGGGCTGACTTGTGAAGGCCTCACGTGTCCCTCATCGAAACATCTGTCCCCAACACGCTGGATTTCATCTGGTTCTGGTTCTCGTCTGGAACAGAAAGGACATACCGGACTGGTAACCGTGGCAGTGTTTGACAGAGCCCGTCCAGACTCTTAAAGAGCTGGACCCTGTTTTTGGAGTTCACCTGCTTCAAATAAAAATTAAACCCTTTTTATCGTCTGGCGCAATGAACACTACAGGAAACGCTGCGTCAGAAGTTATTTATTTGATCAGGACAATGCCCGTTAATCAACATTCCTGTTAATGCGCCAGTGTTAGCCAATCGGCTGATTTTCAACTGTAGTCCTAGTTACCCAGCATGCACGTCTTTATGGTGGGAAGAAGAAACTGGAGAACCCGGAGGAAACCCACGGAAACACGATGAGAACAATGCAAACTCCTCACAGAAAGGCCCGGAACGACCTGGATTCGAACCAAGAACCTTCTTGCTGTGAGGCAGACGTGCTAACCACTTAGCCACCGTGCTGCCTAAACAACACAACGCCGAAGACGCTGCAACACGTCTCCAGAGACGCTGCGACACGTCTCCAGAGACGCTGCGACACGTCACCAGAGACGCTGCGACACGTCTCCAGAGACGCTGCGACACGTCTCCAGAGACGCTGCGACACGTCACCAGAGACGCTGCGACACGTCTCCAGAGACGCTGCGACACGTCGCCAGAGACGCTGCGACACGTCTGCAGAGACGCTGCGACACGTCTGCAGAGACGCTGCGACACGCGTCACCAGAGACGCTGCGACACGCGTCACCAGAGACGCTGCGACACGTCTCCAGAGACGCTGCGACACGTCACCAGAGACGCTGCGACACGTCACCAGAGACGCTGCGACACGTCTGCAGAGACGCTGCGACACGTCTGCAGAGACGCTGCGACACGTCACCAGAGACGCTGCGACGACGCGTCACCAAAGACGCTGCGACACGTCTGCAGAGACGCTGCGACACGTCTCCAGAGACGCTGCGACACGT
>JABXJD010000623.1:117500-137500 GCA_013375575.1 Percina caprodes | reverse complement strand
AACACACTCTGGATTTATATGAAATGAAGGCCAACGGACAACGGGCACGGACCACACCGACCAGACTCGAGTCCCCGACCCCCCCAGACTGTCCGACGGCCCACTATCGGGTTGGTGTGTCACGGCCTCTACTCACACAGGTAAACAAGTCTTCTTCATGGGGAAGTATTCCTCAGTTGGGAGAAACGGTTCCTGACTAATGGTTGCGAGTGGACCACATGGCGGACCCAAAAACTACACCTAAGCTCCACCGACGAGCCCGAGTCACCAATGTGTTGCTTTGTCTGAGGGATTCGACGTCCAGGGGCCATCTGGTTCATCTGAGTTCAGGAGAACACGAGGAGACCTAATCGGCCACCAAAAGAACACATAAACCCAGAAACAACTAGACAGTGAATGCAACAGCAGCCACTACCGGTCCACAGAGACCACAAGAATCAGAAAAAAGCCAATAAAACCCAAATGAGGGGAAATCCACGATGACACTGATGTGAAGAAATGGACATAAACATGACTCAAAACTCAAAGATAATCAAAACCATAAAACAGCTTTCCTGTGAGGGAGGGAAAGGTCAGAGTCCCATTAGGGTTTATTTCTGGGGGTGTATGAATTTCTACTATAAATGTCATGACGATGAGTGGATATCTGGATTAAGGCGGTTTCGGCCAGAACGAGAAGATTTCGTGGGAAGTTTCTGCTGCGAGACGATAAACTGAAGTCATCATTATCACATCTGTATATCGGCTGCATGTTCACAGTATTACTACAAAATAAAGACATTACTACAAAATAAAGACAGTATTACTACAAAATAAAGACAGTATTACTACAAAATAAAGACATTACTACAGAATAAAGACAGTATTACTACAAAATAAAGACATTATTACTACAGAATAAAGACAGTATTACTACAAAATAAAGACATTACTACAGAATAAAGACAGTATTACTACAAAATAAAGACATTACTACTAAATAAAGGGAAAAGCCCCAAAAAATGATCAGGTTTCTTCCTAAAAAGAAGTTTTTCCTCTGCACTGTTGCTTGCTCTGTAGGGAAATACTGGAACTGTTGGGTTCTTTATGGAGCGGTCTAGACCTGCTCTACCTGTACATTATAGAGCGGTCTAGACCTGCTCTATCTGTACATTATAGAGCGGTCTAGACCTGCTCTACCTGTAAATTATAGAGTGGTCTAGACCTGCTCTACCTGTAAATTATAGAGCGGTCTAGACCTGCTCTACCTGTACATTATAGAGCGGTCTAGACCTGCTCTACCTGTACATTATAGAGCGGTCTAGACCTGCTCTACCTGTACATTATAGAGTGGTCTAGACCTGCTCTACCTGTAAATTATAGAGCGGTCTAGACCTGCTCTACCTGTAAATTATAGAGCGGTCTAGACCTGCTCTATCTGTAAATTATAGAGCGGTCTAGACCTGCTCTATCTGTAAATTATAGAGCGGTCTAGACCTGCTCTCCCAGTAAATTATAATATAAATTATTAACATGAAGACAACATGAGGACACCATGAAGACATCATGAGGACACCCTAAGGACACCATGAAGACATCATGAGGACAGCATGAGGACAACATGATGACACCATGAGGACAACATGATGACACCATGAGGACAACATGAGGACTAGATGAGGACTAGATGAGGACAAAACAAGGACAACATGAAGACAATATGAGGACATGAGGACAGCATGAGGACAACATGATGAAACCATGAGGACACCATGAGGACACATGAGGACAACACGAGGACAACATGAAGACAACACGAGGACAAGATGAGGACAACATGAAGACAACATGAAGACAATATGAGGACAACATGAAGACAACATGAAGACAACACGAGGGCAACATGAAGACCACATGAAGACAACAAGAGGACAACATGAGGGCGACATGAGGACAACATGAAGACAACATGATGACAACACGAAGACAACATGAAGACAATATGAGGACAACATGAAGACAACATGAAGACAACACGAGGGCAACATGAAGACCACATGAAGACAACAAGAGGACAACATGAGGGCGACATGAGGACAACATGAAGACAACATGATGACAACATGAGGACAACACGAGGACAACATGAAGACAACACGAGGACAAGATGAGGACAACATGAAGACAACATGAAGACAATATGAGGACAACATGAAGACAACATGAAGACAACACGAGGGCAACATGAAGACCACATGAAGACAACAAGAGGACAACATGAGGGCGACATGAGGACAACATGAAGACAACATGAGGACAACACGAGGACAACATGAAGACAACATGAAGACAACACGAGGACAAGATGAGGACAACATGAAGACAACATGAAGACAATATGAGGACAACATGATGACAACATGAAGACAACATGAGGACAACATGAAGACAACATGATGACAACATGAAGACAACATGATGACAACATGAAGACAACATGAGGACATCATGAGGACAACATGAGGACAACATGAAGACAACATGAGGACATCATGAGGACAACATGAGGACAACATGAAGACAACATGAGGACATCATGAGGACAACATGAGGACAACATGAGGGCAACACGTTCATCGTTAAAAAGAACATTGATGTAGGACAACGGGACAATTTGACCCTAAATCCTGTACTTTTATTACTTTTTAGTAAAGAATAAATCAGTACTTCTACTTTTACCAGAGTATTTTTTGACACAAGTATTTGTACTTTTTCTACTTGGGGAGTGAGTACTTTTTCTACTTGGGGAGTGAGTACTTTTTCTACTTGGGGAGTGAGTACTTTTGCCATCTCTATGAATAGATGCTATAAATAAAGTTGAATTGAATTGAAATGGCGAGATCAACGCGTCATGGCAACAAGACGGAGGACGCTCTCACCTGGTCGTCTCTCACACACTGGATCTCGTGCTGGTCTCCCAGGTGGGGGGCCAGGACCTGACGAACCTCGGCGACCTACACACACACACACACACACACACACACACACACACACACACACACACATGCTTGAGAATCGTAGGATTAATACAGTTAAACGTCATAGAATGAATTTATATTAAATAGTATTAAAATGTTTAAGACATTAAGGTAAGGTTTTATGCTCTTCTGCATTCATGCAAACTGTATATCTCTCCTCCCTCTCTCCTTCTCTCCTCCTTCTCTCCTCTCCTCTCTCCTCCCTCCTCCCTCTCTCCTCCTTCTCTCCTCCCTCCTCCCTCTCTCCCTCTCTCCCTCCCTCTCCTCCTCTCTCTCTCTCTTCCCTCTCTCCTTCCTCTCTCTTCCCTCTCTCCTCCCTCCTCCCTCCTTCCTCTCATCTCTCCTCTCTCCTCACTCTCTCTCCCTCCTTCCCTCCTCCTCTCTCCTCTCCCTCTCTCCTCCCTCCCTCCTCTCTCTCTCTCTCTCTCTCTCTCTCCTCTCTCTCCTCTCTCTCTCTCTTCCCTCTCTCCTCTCTCCTCTCTCCTCTCTCCTCCCTCTCTCCTCTCTCCCTCATCCCTCTCTCCTTCTCTCATCTCTCCTCTCCTCTCTCCTCCCTCTCTCCTCTCTCCTCATCTCCTCTCTCCTTCTCTCATCTCTCCTCTCCTCTCTCCTCACTCTCCTCCTTCTCTCCTCTCCTCTCTCCTCACTCTCTCCTCTCTCTCTCTCCCTCCTCCCTCTCTCCTCCCCCTCTCTCCTCTCCTCTCTCCTCACTCTCTCTCCCTCCTCCTCTCTCCTCCCTCTCTCTCCCTCCTCCCTCTCTCCTCACTCTCTCTCTCCTCCCTCTCTCCTCCCTCTCTCCTCCCTCCTCCCTCCCTCCTTCTCTCCTCACTCTCTTCTCACTCTCTCCTCCCTCCCTCCTTCTCTCCTTACTCTCTCCTCCCTCCTCACTCTCTCCTCCCTCCCTCCTTCTCTCCTCCCTCCTCCTCTCTCCTCCCTCCTCACTCTCTCCTCCCTCCTCTCCTCTCTCCTCACTCTCTCCTCCTTCTCTCCTCTCCTCACTCTCTCCTCCCTCCTCTCCTCTCTCCTCACTCTCTCCTCCTACTCTCCTCTCCTCACTCTCTCCTCCCTCCCTCCTTCTCTCCTCCTTCTCTCCTCACTCTCTTCTCACTCTCTCCTCCCTCTCTCCTCCCTCTTCCCTCTCTCCTCACCTCACTCCTCCCTCACTACTCCCTCCTCCCCTGACTTTGTATGACTCTTTTTTAACATACTATGCTGACCAACCAACTATCTGATTTTCTATATGGTTATCTTGTGGATTGGAGGTAAAATGTTTACCCCGTTAACAGAAGGTTTGTGGATCGATTCCAGGCTTTGACTTCTGATTCTATTGAAACACAAATGTCCAAGATTGCACCACATGGAGTATACTGTTAAATTTTTCGACATACTATACTATGACTTTTTTCGACATGCTATACTATGACTTTTTATGACATACTATACTATGACTTTTTATGACATACTATGACTTTTTTTGACATACTATACTATTACTTTTTATGACATACTATACTATGACTTTTTTTGACATGCTATACTATGACTTTTTATGACATACTATACTATGACTTTTTATGACATACTATACTATGACTTTTTTTGACATACTATACTATGACTTTTTTAACATGCTATACTATTACTTTTTATGACATACTATACTATTACTTTTTATGACATACTATACTATGACTTTTTGACATGCTATACTATGACTTTTTATGACATACTATACTATTACTTTTATGACATACTATGACTTTTTGACATACTATACTATTACTTTTATGACATACTATACTATGACTTTTTTGACATGCTATACTATTACTTTTATGACATACTATGACTTTTTTTAACATGCTATACTATTACTTTTTATGACATACTATGACTTTTTTTGACATACTATACTATTACTTTTTATGACATACTATACTATGACTTTTTTTGACATGCTATACTATGACTTTTTATGACATACTATACTATTACTTTTTTTGACATACTATACTATGACTTTTTTTGACATACTATACTATGACTTTTTTTGACATACTATACTTTGATGTTTTACAATTTTTTTAACATACTATGCTGACCAACCAACTATCTGATTTTCTGTATGGTTATCTTGTGGATTGGAGGTAAAATGTTTTCCCCGTTAACAGGTTTGTTGATCAATTCCAGGCTTTGACTTCTGATTCTATTGAAACACAAATGTCCAAGATGCCACCATATAAAGTATACTGTTGAATCTTTCGACATACTATACTATGACTTTTTTTGACATACTATACTATGACTTTTTTCGACATACTATACTATGACTTTTTTTTACATACTATACTATGACTTTTTTGACATACTATACTATGACTTTTTTTTACATACTATACTATGACTTTTTTTGACATATTATACTATGACTTTTTTTTACATACTATACTATGACTTTTTTGACATACTATACTATGACTTTTTTGACATATTATACTATGACTTTTTTTTACATACTATACTATGACTTTTTTTGACATATTATACTATGACTTTTTTTTTACATACTATACTATGACTTTTTTGACATGCTATACTATGACTTTTTTTAACATGCTATACTATGATTTTTTTTGACATACTATACTATGACTTTTTTTGACATACTATACTGACTTTTTTTGACATACTATACTATGACTTTTTTGACATACTATACTATGACTTTTTTGACATACTATACTATGACTTTTTTGACATACTATACTATGACTTTTTTTGACATACTATACTATGACTTTTTTTGACATACTATACTGACTTTTTTTGACATACTATACTATGACTTTTTTTACATACTATACTATGACTTTTTTGACATACTATACTATGACTTTTTTTTACATACTATACTATGACTTTTTTGACATACTATACTATGACTCTTTTCGACATACTATACTTTAATGTTTTACGATTTTTTTTAACATACTATGCTGACCAACCAACTATCTGATTTTCTATATGGTTGTCTTGTGGATTGGAGGTAAAATGTTTTCCCCGTTAACAGAAGGTTGGAGGATCGATTCCAGGCTTTGACTTCTGATTCTATTAAAACACAAATGTCCAAGATTGCACCACATGGAGTATACTGTTAAATGTTTCGACATACTACACTATGACTTTTTTCGACATACTATGACTTTTTTCAACATACTATACTATGACTTTTTTCGACATACTATGACTTTTTTTGACATAGTATACTATGACTTTTTTCTACATACTATGACTTTTTTCTACATACTATACTATGACTTTTTTCGACATACTATGACTTTTTTTGACATACTATACTATGACTTTTTTCGACATACTATACTATGACTTTTTTCGACATATATACTATGACTTTTTTCTACATACTATGACTTTTTTCGACATACTATACTATGACTTTTTTCGACATACTATACTATGACTTTTTTCGACATACTATACTATGACTTTTTTCGACATATATACTATGACTTTTTTCTACATACTATGACTTTTTTTGACATACTATACTATGACTTTTTTTGATATAGTATACTATGACTTTTTTTGATATAGTATACTATGACTTTTTTTGATATAGTATACTATGACTTTTTTTGATATAGTATACTATGACTTTTTTTGATATAGTATACTATGACTTTTTTTGATATAGTATACTATGACTTTTTTCAACATACTATACTACGACTTTTTTGACATACTATACTATGACTGTTTATGACATACTATACTATGACTTTTGTTGACATACTATACTATGACTTTTTTCGACATACTATACTACGACTTTTTTTGACATACTATACTATGACTTTTTTCAACATACTATGACTTTTTTTGACATAGTATACTATGACTTTTTTTGACATAGTATACTATGACTTTTTTCTACATACTATGACTTTTTTCGACATACTATACTATGACTTTTTTCGACATACTATACTATGACTTTTTTCGACATATATACTATGACTTTTTTCTACATACTATGACTTTTTTTGACATACTATACTATGACTTTTTTTGATATAGTATACTATGACTTTTTTCGACATACTATACTATGACTTTTTTCAACATACTATACTACGACTTTTTTTGACATACTATACTATGACTTTTATGACATACTATACTATGACTTTTTTGACATACTATACTATGACTTTTTGACATACTATACTATGACTTTTCGACATACTATACTATGACTTTTTCGACATACTATACTATGACTTTTTGACATACTATACTATGACTTTTTCGACATACTATACTATGACTTTTTCGACATACTATACTACTACTTTTTTGACATACTATACTATGACTTTTTCGACATACTGTACTATGACTTTTTCAACATACTATGACTTTTTGACATAGTATACTATGACTTTTGACATAGTATACTATGACTTTTTCTACATACTATACTATGACTTTTTCGACATACTATACTATGACTTTTTCGACATACTATACTATGACTTTTTTCGACATACTATACTATGACTTTTTTCGACATACTATACTACGACTTTTTTTGACATACTATACTACGACTTTTTTTGACATACTATACTACGACTTTTTTTGACATACTATGACTTTTTTCAACATACTGTACTATGACTTTTTTCAACATACTATGACTTTTTTTGACATAGTATACTATGACTTTTGACATAGTATACTATGACTTTTTCTACATACTATGACTTTTTCGACATACTATACTATGACTTTTTCGACATACTATACTATGACTTTTTCGACATACTATACTATGACTTTTTCACATATATACTATGACTTTTTCTACATACTATGACTTTTTTGACATACTATACTATGACTTTTTTTGATATAGTATACTATGACTTTTTTCGACATACTATACTATGACTTTTTTCAACATACTATACTACGACTTTTTTTGACATAGTATACTATGACTTTTTATGACATACTATACTATGACTTTTGTTGACATACTATACTATGACTTTTTTTGACATACTATACTATGACTTTTTTTGACATACTATACTATGACTTTTTTCGACATACTATACTATGACTTTTTTCGACATACTATACTATGACTTTTTTTGACATACTATACTATGACTTTTTTCGACATACTATACTATGACTTTTTTCGACATACTATACTACGACTTTTTTGACATACTATACTGACTTTTTTCAACATACTATGACTTTTTTCGACATACTGTACTATGACTTTTTTCAACATACTATGACTTTTTTTGACATAGTATACTATGACTTTTTTCGACATACTATACTATGACTTTTTTCTACATACTATGACTTTTTTCGACATACTATACTATGACTTTTTTCGACATATATACTATGACTTTTTTCTACATACTATGACTTTTTTTGACATACTATACTATGACTTTTTTTGATATAGTATACTATGACTTTTTTCAACATACTATACTACGACTTTTTTTGACATACTATACTATGACTTTTTATGACATACTATACTATGACTGTTTATAACATACTATACTATGACTTTTGTTGACATACTATACTATGACTTTTTTTGACATACTATACTATGACTTTTTATGACATACTATACTATGACTTTTTGCTTTTTGCATCAAAAAAAACAACCACAACATCGAAAAAGTGACAAAAATGTTGGAAAAAGAGATAATAATTTTGATTGACTGGTTGGTTGGAGCGCTACCCTATCGCGTGCAGAGGGGATGTGAAAGACAACCGTTTGTCCCGCTCGGATTGAGCCCAGCCAATGGGAACTCCCAGACCCAACATCTGGATGTGGGTCTGGCTGGTCCGGTAGAGCTTTTGTTTGTTTGTTTGAGTTTTCACTGTGCGTCGAGCTGTCAGGGCCACCGTACATTACTGTCTGGAGCGAAGGAGTCAAATAACAGAACATGGTTTCATATTTCATCAGAATGAATTCTCAGGTGCGTCGTTACCTTGTACGGCCGTTCACAGGTCGGAGTGATACCGGCATCTTCCAGCAGCCTGCAGGGAAGACACGGAAACCTTTACTGTGTGTGTTTGTGTGTGTGTGCGTGCTTGTGTGTGTGTGTGTGAGTGTGTGTGAGTGTCTGTGTGTGTGTGTGTGTGTGTGTGTGTGTGTGTGTGTGAGTGTCTGTGTGTGGGTGGATGTGTGTGTGTTTGTGTGTGTATGTGGGTGCATGTGAGTGTTTGTGTGTGTGTGTGTGTGTGTGTGCATGTGCTTGTTTTTGTGTGTGTGTGTGTGTGTGTGTGTGTGTGCGTGGGTGCATGTGTAATTGCGTGTGTGAGCCAAAAACGTGTGTGTGTGCATGTGCGTGTTTGTGTGTGTGTGTGTGTGTGTGTGCGTGTGTGGGTGCATGTGTGTGTGTGTGTGAGTGTGTGTGTGTGTTTGTGTGCATGCATGGGTGCATGTGTGTGTGTGTGTGTATGTATGTGAGTGTGTGTGTGTGTGTGTGTGTGTGTGTGTGTGTGCATGCGTGGGTGCATGTGTGTGTGTGTGTGTGTGTGTGTGTGTGTGTGTGTGTGTGTGTGTGTGTGCATGCGTGGGTGCATGTGCATGTTTGTTCGTGTGCATGCATGGTTGCATGTGTGTGGGTGTGTCAAAACAGCTGAAATCTAGCCTAATTAGTTAAGGCCAGCGTGTGTGTGTGTGTGTGTGTGTGTGCTCGTGCACGTGTGTGTGAACTAACTTGTGGATGTCAAAGTGTCCTCGTAGTTTGAGGCAGATCCCGAAGTATCTGAGTGGAGAGTTCAACCCTTCGACACACGCTGCACATGCGCCATGTTTCTCCCACTCTTCTCTCCTGTTACACACAGAACACAGATGCATGCTGATGTTGCCTAGCAACAAGTTAAAGGGTAAGTAACATGTTTTTCATAACCTATCTTCCTGTGTTTGTGTCTAAGTGACTGATGGGAACAACAATCTCTGACGTTGGTCCAGTATTAAGAGAGATCCCTGCAGGCGGCAGCAGAGAAACAAGCTCCAATGTGAGTTAATAGGGTGATCGTCCAGCTTGTAGTTACTTTCAAATAAGACAAAGTGCTCGTTTTTTGCCGCTGACAGACTCAGATTAATATTTTAAGTGTCTGACAACATTATGGAAAGGATTTCTAAGGAGGTCGAGCTTTCTGTTAAAGAGTAAAATCCTTTATTTAAACATAAAAACATCTGAGAAATTGCATTTGCTAAACCCACCAGACTCCATGTAAATAAACAATAATTTAAGCATCGTAGGATACACTTCATTCAAAGTCAACAGAAACAAAATAAAACTATGAAAAGCAGTTTTGGGTCGTCTTTCCACTTCTCCAACCATCACAAGTCTAATTTTGGTTGAAATAAACACATAGTTTACCGATTTGTATGTGGAAATATGTCTGCTCTATACACGCTAAAAGTATTACTTTTTTGAATGGAGTCTGGTGGGTTTAGCGTTAGCGACCACAGAGCTGTTTCTGGTTAAACTGAAAGGTCTCAAACAGGTTTTAAAGCTTTATCTCTGCAGGCATCCTTTCTATAATGTTGTCAGACACTTAGAATATTAATCTGAGTCTGTCAGCCGCAAAAACAGAACTTTAGTGGATGCTAACTGATGAGCACAATCGCCCTGTTGGGTTACCTTACAACTCTTAACCCTCGTGTTGTCCTCCCGGGTCAAAAATGTGATATTTCCGTCCCTTTTTCAGACTAATTCTTTTAGTTTTCACTGACACCACCTTACTCCCACAAGTTTTACACTACTTTTTGGAATTCATGGTCAATAACCCTTATTTATGTAGAATTATACCTGATATTTGAGTTGGAAAATCAGAAATTATGAATTATTTTTAATTAAATAGTTAAGATCAGAGGAATGAGAGTGATTAACTGCATTTGCAAAGAGCGTTGGAAGGAATCCAATCCATGTTTTTGTGGTAATTTGGTTAAAAAGAAACCCATATTTCAGATATAAACATTTTTAAACGGCTCAAATCTGACCTGAGGACACCAGGAGGGGTAATACTGTCACCACTAGGACTACTTTGCTAGCCTGGGATTGGTTACTTGTGAGCACAAGATACTTTCTAGTTGATGTCCCATAGTGGCTCTGTATTTGATGTGTATTTGAGGTGTATTTGATGTATATTTGATGTGTATTTGATGTGTATTTGATGTGTATTTGATGTATATTTGATGTGTATTTGATGACATATGCTACCAGAAGTGGAAGCTGGGTTGAGATTGCAGTAAGGACGGCCAGTGTTCAGTCAGCTCTGCCTCCAGCTCCTGTGGAAACACAACAGACATGAGACCAGGCCGAGGTTTCTGTTCAAGCCTCGTGTTGTTCCCGTCTAAAATAAAAATCAACACTTTTGAAGCCTTTTATCAATGGTTTTAACTTTTTGCGTAGTATAGTATGTCAAAAAAAGTAAAAAAAGTCAAAGTATAATACAGTACGTTGATAAAATCATAGTCTAGTTTTTCTAGAACAAACCTACCACACCACCAACAGAATGACGCTCCCAACTGTTCTCTTAAGGTATTTGAAGGCATAGTGCAATGCGTCGAAAAAAAGTATAAAAAAGTCATAGTATAGTATGCCGAAAAAAGTATAAAAAAGTCATAGTATAGTATGTCAAAAAAAGTATAAAAAAGTCATAGTATAGTATGTCAAAAAAAGTATAAAAAGTAATTGTAGAGTATGTTGTGGAAAGATAAAAAAATCATAGTATATTGAAAAATTTAACAGTGTACTTCATATGATGGCAATCAATTGTCAAAGCCTGGAATCAATCCCCCAACCTTGTATTTAAGGGGTAAACATTTTACCTCCAACCCACAAGACAATCATATAGAAAGTCAGATAGTTGGTTGGTCGGCATAGTATGTTAAAAAAATCGTAAAATGTCATAAAAAGTCATAGTAAAGTATGTCAAAAACGTTATGAAGTCAAAAGTCATAGTATAGTGTGAATTTTTACATACTACATACTTATACTATGACTTTTTTCGACACACTATACGATGATTTTTGACTTTGACTATGATTTTTTTACGATTTTTTTAACATAAAGTAAAGAAAAAACAAAGTAACAGAAAATAGAGATTTGTACGGCTGTCTCCTCATTTCGAGCATTCTGTGTGAACTTTTGTAGGAAAAGTTTTTTGCCTTTTCTGCATCAAGTTATGCTGCAATGTCTATAACGCTTGTGTTGTCTTCCCATTGACAATTAGTCGTTGTCCTTCGGGTCAAAATTAGAAAAGGCGACATAAAGGTGACATAAAGGTGACATAAAGGCGACAAAAAGGCGACATAAAGGTGACATAAAGGCGACAAAAAGGTGACAAAAAGGCGATAAAAAGGCGATAAAAAGGCGACAAAATGGTGACAAAAAGGCGATAAAAAGGCGACAAAATGGTGACATAAAGGCGACAAAAAGGCGACATAAAGGCGACAAAAAGGCGACAGAAAGGCGACAAAATGGTGACAAAAAGGCAACAAAAAGGCGACAAAAAGGCTAACTTAATGCTAACTTAACGCTAACTTAACACTAACTTAACACTAACTTAATGCTAACTTAATGCTAACTTAATGCTAACTTAACGCTAACTTAACACTAACTTAACACTAACTTAATGCTAACTTAACGCTAACTTAACACTAACTTAACACTAACTTAATGCTAACTTAACACTAACTTAATGCTAACTTAATACTAACTTAATGCTAACTTAACACTAACTTAACACTAACTTAACGCTAACTTAACGCTAACTTAACGCTAACTTAATGCTAACTGAATGCTAACTTAACACTAACTTAACACTAACTTAATGCTAACTGAATGCTAACTTAATGCTAACTTAACACTAACGTAATGCTAACTTAATGCTAACTTAACACTAACTTAACACTAACTTAACGCTAACTTAATGCTAACTTAATGCTAACTTAACACTAACTTAATGCTAACTTAACACTAACTTAATGCTAACTTAACACTAACTTAATGCTAACTTAACACTAACTTAATGCTAACTTAACGCTAACTAAACGCTAACTTAACGCTAACTAAATGCTAACTTAACGCTAACGTACCAACACTTACCTGGATGTCAGACTGGAACATCGGCCAACATTTACAGCAACGGAGCGCCCGAACAGGCCTGCACACACCAGCATAACGTTAATAACACACTGTATAATACACACCAGCATAACGTTAATAACACACTGTATAATACACACCATAACGTTAATAGCACACTGTATAATACACACCATAACGTTAATAACACACTATATAATACACACTATAACGTTAATAACACACTGTATAATACACACCATAACGTTAATAACACACTATATAATACACACCATAATGTTAATAACACTATATAATACACACCATAACGTTAATAACACACTATATAATACACACCATAACGTTAATAACACACTATATAATACACACCATAACGTTAATAACACACTATATAATACACACCATAACGTTAATAACACACTATATAATACACACCATAACCTTAATAACACACTGTATAATACACACCAGCATAACGTTAATAACACACTGTATAATACACACCATAACGTTAATAACACACTGTATAATACACACCATAACGTTAATAACACGCTATATAATACACACCATAACGTTAATAACACACTATATAATACACACCATAACGTTAATAACACACTATATAATACACACCATAATGTTAATAACACACTATATAATACACACCATAACGTTAATAACACACTATATAATACACACCAGCATAACGTTAATAACACACTGTATAATACACACCAGCATAACGTTAATAACACACTGTATAATACACACCATAACGTTAATAACACACTATATAATACACACCATAACGTTAATAACACACTGTATAATACACACCAGCATAACGTTAATAACACACTGTATAATACACACCAGCATAACGTTAATAACACACTGTATAATACACACCATAACGTTAATAACACACTATATAATACACACCATAACGTTAATAACACACTGTATAATACACACTATAACGTTAATAACACACTGTATAATACACACCATAACGTTAATAACACACTATATAATACACACCATAACGTTAATAACACACTGTATAATACACACCATAACGTTAATAACACACTATATAATACACACTATAACGTTAATAACACACTATATAATACACACCATAACGTTAATAACACACTGTATAATACACACCATAACATTAATAACACACTATATAATACACACCATAACGTTAATAACACACTGTATAATACACACCATAACGTTAATAACACACTATATAATACACACTATAACGTTAATAACACACTATATAATACACACCATAACGTTAATAACACACTGTATAATACACACCATAACGTTAATAACACACTATATAATACACACCATAACGTTAATAACACACTATATAATACACACTATAACGTTAATAACACACTATATAATACACACCATAACGTTAATAACACACTGTATAATACACACCATAACGTTAATAACACACTATATAATACACACCATAACGTTAATAACACACTGTATAATACACACCATAACGTTAATAACACACTATATAATACACACTATAACGTTAATAACACACTATATAATACACACCATAACGTTAATAACACACTGTATAATATACACCATAACGTTAATAACACACTATATAATACACACTATAACGTTAATAACACACTATATAATACACACCTTAACGTTAATAACACACTGTATAATACACACCATAACGTTAATAACACACTGTATAATACACACCATAACGTTAATAACACACTATATAACATACACCAGCATAACGTTAATAACACACTATATAATACACACCATAACATTAATAACACATTATATAATACACACCAGCATAACGTTAATAACACACTATATAATACACACCATAACGTTAATAACACACTATATAATACACACCATAACGTTAATAACACACTATATAATACACACCATAACGTTAATAACACACTATATAACATACACCAGCATAACGTTAATAACACACTATATAATACACACCATAACATTAATAACACACTATATAATACACACCAGCATAACGTTAATAACACACTATATAATACACACCATAACGTTAATAACACACTATATAATACACACCATAACATTAATAACACACTGTATAATATACACCAGCATAACGTTAATAACACACTATATAATACACACCATAACGTTAATAACACGCTATATAATACACACCATAACGTTAATAACACACTAAATAATACACACCATAACGTTAATAACACACTATATAATACACACTATATATGAATAGTACATACACTATATATGAATAGTACACACACTATATATGAATAGTACATACATATATATGAATAGTACATACACTATATATGAATAGTACACACACTATATATGAATAGTACACACACTATATATGAATAGTACATACATATATATGAATAGTACATACACTATATATGAATAGTATACACACTATATATGAATAGTACACACACTATATATGAATAGTACACACACTATATATGAATAGTACATACATATATATGAATTTTTGTTTTGAAAACCTACAATGAATACAAATACACACAAGGAGTACTGCGTGTGGAGGTATTTACCACAGACCGTGGATCGTCCAGCTGGTCACACTCAGAGGGATTCTGCAGAGAGTCTCTTCATTCAAAGACTGCAGGCAGACAGACAGGTAGACAGGGAGACAGGGAGACAGACAGGTAGGCAGAGGGACAGGTAGGCAGGGAGACAGGTAGACAGGTAGGCAGAGGGACAGGTAGACAGGGAGACAGGTAGACAGGGAGACAGGTAGGCAGGGAGACAGGTAGACAGGTAGGCAGAGGGACAGGTAGACAGGTAGACAGGGAGACAGGCAGACAGGTAGGCAGAGGGACAGAGGGACAGACAGGCAGACAGAGGGACAGGCAGACAGACAGGTAGACAGAGGGACAGAGGGACAGGCAGACAGGTAGGCAGAGGGACAGAGGGACAGAGGGACAGAGGGACAGGCAGACAGACAGGCAGACAGACAGGCAGACAGAGGGACAGGCAGACAGACAGGTAGGCAGAGGGACAGAGGGACAGTGGGACAGACAGAGGGACAGAGGGAGAGAGAGAGACAGACAGACAGACAGACGGGTAGGCAGGAAGACAGACAGACAGAGGGACAGACAGTGGGACAAGCAGACAGACAGAGGAACAGGCAGACAGGAAGACAGACAGACAGACAGGCAGGCAGTGAGACAGACAGACATACAGACAGACAGACAGAGGGACAGGCAGACAGACAGACAGACAGACAGACAGACAGACAGACAGACAGGAAGACAAACAGACAGACAGACAGAGGGACAGACAGACAGACGGCATGTTAACAGAATTAAATATGGTGGTCTGATCCTTCCTACTTCCTTTCCTACATCCTCCCTCATTCACTTTTCTTCCTTTCCTTCTCTACTTCCTCCTTTCTTTCCTAACCTCCTCTTTTCTATCCTTACCTACCTATTTCCTTGATTCCTTTCCTACCTCCTTATTCAGGTCCTTATCCCCACCTTTTCCTTCCCTACCCCCTCATGTCTTTCTGGCTTCATCTCTTGCTTCCTTACATCTCCTTTTCTTCTTCGCGTTATCCCTCCCTCCCTTCCTTCCTTCCTCCCTCCCTCCCTCCCTCCTCTCTTTTAACTCCAGAAGTATAAATGTGAACGAATCAAGCGCACCTGGCAGAAGGCTCCGGGCCACTGCAGCGTGAACAGGAGACACTTCCAGGAGCAGAAGGGCTTTTTGTCGTCCAGCTCAGCTGAGTCTTGGTGGCCATATTTGTAGTCCTGCCAGGCGGTGGTGTAGTCAGGAGGCTGCAGCAGACTCAGAGCAACCAGCAGGGGCAACACGGCGGTCCACATGTCCGCGGGTTCAACGATCCTCAAAAAACATCAACCTGAGAATATGAAGGACATCCCGAGTGAAAAAGAAATATAGGCCTACTTTAACTGAAAAAGTGGTATTTAGGCCTGTTTACCTTCACAAAAGTACATTTATACATATAAGTACTTTTATGAAGGTAAATAGGCCTAAATACCATATATATATAGCAAAAGATAGCATCACTCCCAGAATGCACCTGAACACACCTCCCTGTAAGACCAGCACGCCCAGAATGCACCTGAACACACCTCCCTGTAAGACCAGCACGCCCAGAATGCACCTGAACACACCTCCCTGTAAGACCAGCACGCCCAGAATGCACCTGAACACACCTCCCTGTAAGACCAGCACGCCCAGAATGCACCTGAACACACCTCCCTGTAAGACCAGCACACCCAGAATGCACCTGAACACACCTCCCTGTAAGACCAGCACGCCCAGAATGCACCTGAACACACCTCCCTGTAAGACCAGCACGCCCAGAATGCACCTGAACACACCTCCTGTAAGACCAGCACGCCCAGAATGCACCTGAACACACCTCCCTGTAAGACCAGCACGCCCAGAATGCACCTGAACACACCTCCCTGTAAGACCAGCACGCCCAGAATGCACCTGAACACACCTCCCTGTAAGACCAGCACACCCAGAATGCACCTGAACACACCTCCCTGTAAGACCAGCACGCCCAGAATGCACCTGAACACACCTCCCTGTAAGACCAGCACGCCCAGAATGCACCTGAACACACCTCCCTGTAAGACCAGCACGCCCAGAATGCACCTGAACACACCACCCTGTAAGACCAGCACGCCCAGAATGCACCTGAACACACCACCCTGTAAGACCAGCACGCCCAGAATGCACCTGAACACACCTCCCTGTAAGACCAGCATGCCCAGAATGCACCTGAACACACCTCCCTGTAACACCAGCACGCCCAGAATGCACCTGAACACACCTCCCTGTAAGACCAGCACGCCCAGAATGCACCTGAACACACCTCCCTGTAAGACCAGCACACCCAGAACGCACCTGAACACACCTCCCTGTAAGACCAGCACGCCCAGAATGCACCTGAACACACCTCCCTGTAAGACCAGCACGCCCAGAACGCACCTGAACACACCTCCCTGTAAGACCAGCATGCTCAGAATGCACCTGAACACACCTCCCTGTAAGACCAGCACGCCCAGAATGCACCTGAACACACCTCCCTGTAAGACCAGCACGCCCAGAATGCACCTGTACACACCTCCCTGTAAGACCAACATGCACCCAGAATGCACCTGAACACACCTCCCTGTAAGACCAGCACGCCCAGAACGCACCTGACCACACCTCACTGTAAGACCAGCACGCCCAGAATGCACCTGAACACACCTCCCTGTAAGACCAGCACGCCCAGAATGCACCTGAACACACCATCCTGTAAGACCAGCACGCCCAGAATGCACCTGAACACACCATCCTGTAAGACCAGCATGCTATTGTTAATACCTTTATAAAAGACTGGATCCAAGCTGTAAAAGATGATTTTAAAATAATAACAGTTTCAAAATAAAGCGTCATTTTGCACACATGTGGACCGGTAGAGAAAAGCCAGCAACACGTAAAGATCAACACCTCTAGTGGGAAATAAAACTAATTAGGGCGGCAGGGTTGGTTCAGTGGGTAGAGCAGGCGCACATATACGCACATGATTATGCCTCTATCCAGAGGTCCAGGGTTCGAGTCCGATCTATGACGATTTCCTGCATGTCCCCCACTTTCTCACCTAGGTTTCCTGTCCATTAAATGCAGAAAAGCCCCAAAAAGTGATGAATGAAGTGTGAAATGTGCCAGCGGCTCTCGGTGTGCGTGCCCTGTGGTGTCTGAGTGGAAGGAAGGATGAGAGGAACTCACCAGAGAGCTGCTGCTGCTGCACTGAGCTGCTGGCAGAGCGTCAGCGGCCACATGCTCACAAACAGGAAGTGAATCTCCCACTGACACAGAAGTGTGTGTGTATGTGTGGTGTGGATGGTGTGAGTGTGTGAGTGTGTGAGTGTGTGTGTGTGTGTATGTTTGGTGTGAGTGAGTGAGTGTGTGTTTGTGTGTGTGTGTGTCTGTGGGTGAGTGTGTGTGTGTGTTTGTCTATGTGTGTGTGAGTGTGTGTCTGTATGTGTGTGAGTGTGAGTGTGTGTCTGTATGTGAGTGTGTGTCTGTATGTGTGTGAGTGTGAGTGTGTGTCTGTATGTGTGTGAGTGTGAGTGTGTGTCTGTATGTGTGTGTGTGTGTGTGTGTGTTTGTCTATGTGTGTGTGAGTGTGTGTCTGTATGTGTGTGAGTGTGAGTGTGTGTCTGTATGTGTGTGTGTGTGTGTGTGTGTGTTTGTCTATGTGTGTGTGTGTGTGTGAGTGTCTGTGAGTGTGTGTGTGTGTGTATGCTTGGTGTGTGTGTGTTTGTCTATGTGTGTGTGAGTGTGTGTGTCTGTATGTGAGTGTGTGTCTGTATGTGTGTGAGTGTGTGTGTGTGAGTGTGTGTCTGTATGTGTGTGTGTGTCTGTGTGTGTCTGTATGTGAGTGTGTGTCTGTATGTGTGTGAGTGTGAGTGTGTGTCTGTATGTGAGTGTGTGTCTGTATGTGTGTGAGTGTGAGTGTGTGTCTGTATGTGTGTGAGTGTGAGTGTGTGTGTGTGTGTGTGTGTGTGTGTGTGTGTGTGTGTGTGTGTGAGTGTGTGTGTGTTTTGTCATGTGTGTGTGAGGTCTGTATGTGAGTGTGTGTGTGTGAGTGTCGTGAGTGTGTGTGTGTGTGTATGCTTGGTGTGTGTGTGTTTGTCTATGT
>JABXJD010000623.1:92500-112500 GCA_013375575.1 Percina caprodes | reverse complement strand
ATAAATACAAAGTATGTATTCTAAAATAAAATACATAAATAAAAATAAAAACTATGTATTCTAAAATAAAATTAATTAATTAATAAATTAAAATAAATAAATACTAAGTATTTATTCTAAAATAAAACAAATAAATAAAAACTATATATTTCTAAAATAAATAAATAAATAAATAAATAAATAAATAAATACTGTGTATTCTAAAATAAAATAAATAAAAACTATATATTTCTAAAATAAAATAAATAAATCAATAAATAAATACTGTGTATTCTAAAATAAAATAAATAAAAACTATATATTTCTAAAATAAAATAAATAAATCAATAAATAAATAAATACTGTGTATTCTAAAATAAAATAAATAAAAACTATATATTTCTAAAATAAAATAAATAAATCAATACATAAATAAATAAAAATAAAAACTATGTATTCTAAAATAAAATAAATAAATAATTAAAAACTATATATTTCCGTTACTGTGGACGACCCTTCAGTCCTCTGGAGCAACCGGCCGCTCCGGCGTATTAACACTTCTTCACTTCATCAACAAATAACTGTGTTTCTAGCTGAAGAGCATTTTAACGACGTGATTATGTTCTCATTGGGAAAATAATGGTGCCAAACCCATAAAAACATGCACAACTCCCACAAAGCTGTTAGAAAAGTTGTGTCGGTGTCCAACTTCTTCGGTTGAAAGGTTTTCATGGCGTGCGACCGTGTACGCGTCGCAGCTCGGCTCCTGACGACGTCTTCCTCGTGATCATATAAAAAGGAGAAGCAAGAGAATCGCTTTCACATCAGAGTATTAAAAAGGTCAAACTTACCATACAGCTATATATGCACACATATGTAACCATGGTAACCAGTGTGACAGCTGTCAGCTGGAAGAAAGAAGAAATGACACAAGGCTCGGCGTCTCGCTGCAGAGTTACAGGACCACAACACAGGTGGTTTTCCAGTCTTTTGCCCCCCCGTAGTGTCACGGATTCAAGAATTAACGCGCCTCAGCCAAAGGAAATCAACGTGAAAGTACTATTTATATTTGTTTTGAGCCACAGCCGCCCCCTCAATCTATCGAGCTTCGATGGCAACTTTGACTTCTACCAACGAGACAAAAAAACAACGCAAGCGAGAAAAAAAACAACACTTATTTTGGCTTGTAAAGGGGGACGTATGACGGGAAGACGCCCCCCAGGTCAAGGTGTTTCCGCAGTTGATTTGTTTCATCCGACTTCAACGAATAATAATAATAATAATAATAATAATAACTTTGACTTATATAGCGCCTTTCACAAACCCAAGGACGCTTAACAAACGGGGTTGAGAGGTGAAGGTGTGAGGCCAGGAGAGATTAAATCCCATAAGCCTCAGTGAAGAGGTGTGTTTTAAGCTGGTTTTAAAGGTTATAATAGAGGAAGCAGAGTGAATAGCAAGAGGAAGCTGGTTCCAGAGCGATGGTGCACTCACACAGAAGGATGTCACCAAATGTCCGGAGCCTGGGACTAGGGACAACAAGCAGGTCCTTGTCAGGGGACCGCAGGGACCGGGACTGAGTGTATGGGTGGAGCAGATCTGTTAGGTACTGGGGTGCAAGTCCATGGAGAGATTTGTATGTCAGTAGGAGAATTTTATATTTGATCCGGGACTTAATTGGCAGCCAGTGGAGCTTCTTCAGGATGGGAGTGATGTGAAGTCCAAGTTTTGTGTGGGTGAGCATCCTCGCCGGAGAGTTCTGGACATACTGAAGTCTCAGTAGACTTGCTAGGCAGACCACCAAGGAGACCGTTGCAGGAGTCAAGTCGGGAGGTGATGAAGAGTGGATGAGGGTCTCAGCTACAGAACTGGAAAGCCACTGTCGGAGTCTGGAGATGTTCTTGAGATGGTAAAAGGCAGTTTTAGTAGTGTTTTTGATGTGCTGTTGGAAGGAAAGGGTGGAGTCCATGATGACGCCCAGGTTGCGTACTTGAGGGGAGGCAGAGATTGAGCAGCCATCCACATCCAGAGTAATGTCACCAACCTTGAATGCGCCATCTTTCCAAAAAGTCAATGAGTAGTCGTGTTCAATAATCGTGATTTCAAAAATAATAATACAAAAACCACTAAAAAGTGCATTTCTTTTAATGACACTTACTCCAGCGTAGAACAACTCAACACTCATAACAAAACACGCTTCAGCGTCTCATCATCGTATCCCTCCGCCAACCCGTTCACTGACCTACAGGCAGCGTAGGCCTACGACCCGTTAGATAGTCCCTTGTTAACATCGAGGGACAGAATACACTCTGAAGCTGCAAATGATGGAAATAAGACGTATTAACTATTAACCTACTAACCCTACAAACTGTCATTGTTAACCCTTGTGTTGTCTTCCCGTCGACCATGAAAAAAGTTGTCGCATTTTCTGACATTTTTGTCACTTTTTCAATGTTGTTGGTCCTTTTTTAAAAGTTATTTAATATTTCTAATGATGACATTTTCAGCTTATTTCAACGGCCCATTTGTTGTGATGAAAAAACTGAAAATGGGAAAACTATATATTTCTAAAATAAAATAAATAAATCAATACATAAATAAAAATAAAAACTATGTATTCTAAAATAAAATAAAAATAAATAAATAGATGAATAAAAACTATGTATTCTAAAATAAAATAAATAAATCAATACATAAATAAATAAAAATAAAAACTATGTATTCTAAAATAAAATAAATAAATAAATAAATACATTTTTGTCACTTTTTCAATGTTGTGGGTCCTTTTTTTGATGTTTTTTTTTCAAAGTTATTTAATATTTCAGCTAATTTCGACGGCCCATTTGTTGTGATGAAAAAACTGAAAATGGGAAAACTATATATTTCTAAAATAAAATAAATAAATCAATACATAAATAAATAAAAATAAAAACTGTATTCTAAAATAAAATAAAATAAATAAATAAAAACTGTGTATTCTAAAATAAAATAAAATAAAATAAATAAATAAATACTGTGTATTCTAAAATAAAATAAAATAAAATAAAATAAATAAAACTGTATTCTAAAATAAAATAAAATAAAATAAAATAAATAAATAAATACTGTGTATTCTAAAATAAAATAAAATAAAATAAATAAATAAATACTGTGTATTCTAAAATAAAATAAAATAAAATAAAATAAATAAAACTGTATTCTAAAATAAAATAAAATAAAATAAATAAATAAATAAATACTGTGTATTCTAAAATAAAATAAAATAAAAATAAATAAATAGATGAATAAAAACTATGTATTCTAAAATAAAATAAATAAATAAATACTGTGTATTCTAAAATAAAATAAAATAAAATAAAATAAATAAATACATTTTTGTCACTTTATCAATGTAGTTGGTCCTTTTTTGATGTTTTTTTCAAAGTTATTTAATATTTCTAATGATGACATTTTCATCTTATTTCGATGGCCCATTTGTTGTGATAAAAAAACTGAAAACGGGTCAAATGTGACCCGAGGACAACATGAGGGTATTCTTACATTAAATCTCATCTTACATTATTAAAAAAAAGCGTCAAAAACGTTGAAAAAAGCCACAAAACTATGTTTGTGTGCTAACGTTTGCTAACGTGTGCTAACATTTCGTTAGCCGGGAGGACGACGCGAGGGTCAAACTGCGGCTCCGTCCTGTAGCGGCACCTTTCCAAAAGCTTAAGATTCCCATTTCTTTGTGGTTTTCCAGAAAGTTCCCGTTCTGGTCCGCAGAGCCTTCAGCAGCTCCGCCAGACAGCTGAAGAACAAAGTCCCCGAGGCCCAGAAACTCTTCCAGGTAACATAGAGAACACAATACACCCAGAATGCACCTGAACACACCTCCCTGTAAGACCAGCACGCCCAGAATGCACCTGAACACACCTCCCTGTAAGACCAGCACGCCCAGAATGCACCTGAACACACCTCCCTGTAAGACCAGCACGCCCAGAATGCACCTGAACACACCTCCCTGTAAGACCAGCACGCCCAGAATGCACCTGAACACACCTCCCTGTAAGACCAGCACGCCCAGAATGCACCTGAACACACCTCCCTGTAAGACCAGCACGCCCAGAATGCACCTGAACACACCTCCCTGTAAGACCAGCACACCCAGAATGCACCTGAACACACCTCCCTGTAAGACCAGCACGCCCAGAATGCACCTGAACACACCTCCCTGTAAGACCAGCACGCCCAGAATGCACCTGAACACACCTCCCTGTAAGACCAGCAATACGCCCAGAATGCACCTGAACACACCTCCCTGTAAGACCAGCACGCCCAGAATGCACCTGAACACACCTACCCGAACCTCCCTGAAGCTGCTATCATGCTAACACATTAGCACATAACCCTGTCATCTCCATGGTTACAGGAGGACAACGGGTTGCCGGTCCACATCAAGGGAGGGACCGTGGACGTCGTGCTCTACCGGGCGACCATGACGCTAACGCTCGGAGGTAACGGTGGCTACGAGTCAAGTTCAGAATCTGATCCACTAACCAGACAGTTCTTAAAGCTTCCTCCACATTTGATTTGAACCTTAACTTGATCAACTTTATTGCAACAATTTCCACATTTTGTCGTCTTTTTTTGTACTTTGTTGGTGTTTTTTAATTACTTTTTAATTACTTTTTGTCGTTTTTTTGTACTTTTGTACTTTTTGTCATTTTTTGTTTTTTGTACTTTGTTGGTTTTTTTTAATTACTTTGTCATTTTTTGTAATTTTTTGTAATTTTTTGTAATTTTTTGTAATTTTTTGTAATTTTTTTGTACTTTGTTGGTGTTTCTTTAATTTTTGTCATTTTTTTGTACTTTGGTCTTATTTTTAATTATTTTTTAATTATTTTTTGTCATTTTTTGTACTTTTTTACTCTTTGTCATTTTTGTTTTTTTTGTACTTTGTTGGTGTTTTTTTTATTTACTTTTTGTCAATTTTTTTCAACGCTTCAGTCTCTTTTTCCCGAATGTTTTTTTACTTATTGTCTTTATTTCAGCTGTATATGTTGCCTGTTCAACTTTTTGACATTTGACTGACTTTTTTTGTTTTTTTTCTACCCATTTTGCGTTTTTGCGAAGTTTTTGCCTTGTTTTTCAGAATTTTTGCTTATTACCTTTAACTTTTTTGACCTCATTGACACCGCTGACCCTGTTCTCAGTCTTCACTGGAAATCTATTACTAGGCAAGATAAGATGGTTAGCTATGTTACGGTTAGAGCTGGAAATTAGATGTCTAGGAAATCAATTAATCAGTTAATCAGTGACAGAAGACATGGAAACATGGTACTACATTATTTTAAACTGAGCGCTTGCTAAGCGCCGGACGGAGCCACGGTGCCGCTGCTAAATAGTCTCAGGAAGGAAGTTGTTTTGGTGGAACATGAAGTTCAGAAGTAGTTTTAGTCGTCAACAGAAACTCTGATTGGACAGATAGTCTAGCTAGCTGTCTGGATTTACCCTGCAGAGACCTGAGGACCAGGTAACCATAGTCCTCAGATTGGACAGATAGTCTAGCTAGCTGTCTGGATTTACCCTGCAGAGACCTGAGGACCAGGTACCCATAGTCCTCAGAAATCAGCCGCAGGTTAGAGCACCAACACAGAGACAGAGGACGGGGACGGAGGTTAGAGCGCCGACACAGAGACAGAGGACGGGGACGGAGGTTAGAGCGCCAACACAGAGACAGAGGACGGGGACGGAGGTTAGAGCGCCGACACAGAGACAGAGGACGGGGACGGAGGTTAGAGCGCCAACACAGAGACAGAGGACGGGGACGGAGGTTAGACACAGAGACAGAGGACGGGGACGGAGGTTAGAGCGCCGACACAGAGACAGAGGACGGGGACGGAGGTTAGAGCGCCGACACAGAGACAGAGGACGGGGACGGAGGTTAGAGCACCAACACAGAGACAGAGGACAAGGACGGAGGTTAGAGCGCCGACACAGAGACAGAGGACAAGGACGGAGGTTAGAGCGCCGACACAGAGACAGAGGACGGGGACGGAGGTTAGAGCGCCGACACAGAGACAGAGGACGGGGACGGAGGTTAGAGCACCGACACAGAGACAGAGGACGGGGACAGAGGTTCGAGCGCCGACACAGAGACAGAGGACGGGGACGGAGGTTAGACACAGAGACAGAGGACGGGGGACGGAGGTTAGACACAGAGACAGAGGACGGGGACGGAGGTTAGACACAGAGACAGAGGACGGGGATGGAGGTTAGACACAGAGACAGAGGACGGGGACGGAGGTTAGAGCACCGACACAGAGACAGAGGACGGGGACGGAGGTTAGAGCGCCGACACAGAGACAGAGGACGGGGACGGAGGTTCGAGCGCCGACACAGAGACAGAGGACTGGGACGGAGGTTAGAGCGCCGACACAGAGACAGAGGACGGGGACGGATGTTAGACACAGAGACAGAGGACGGGGACGGATGTTAGACACAGAGACAGAGGACGGGGACGGAGGTTAGACACAGAGACAGAGGACGGGGACGGAGGTTAGAGCGCCGACACAGAGACAGAGGACGGGGACGGAGGTTAGACACAGAGACAGAGGACGGACGGAGGTTAGACACAGAGACAGAGGACGGGGACGGAGGTTAGACACAGAGACAGAGGACGGGGACGGAGGTTAGACACAGAGACAGAGGACAGGGACGGAGGTTAGAGCGCCAACACAGAGACAGAGGACGGGGACGGAGGTTAGAGCCCCGACACAGAGACAGAGGACGGGGACGGAGGTTAGAGCGCCGACACAGAGACAGAGGACGGGGACGGAGGTTAGACACAGAGACTGAGGACGGGGACGGAGGTTAGACACAGAGACAGAGGACGGGGACGGAGGTTAGAGCATCGACACAGAGACAGAGGACGGGGACGGAGGTTAGACACAGAGACAGAGGACGGGGACGGAGGTTAGAGCGCCGACACAGAGACAGAGGACGGGGACGGAGGTTAGACACAGAGACTGAGGACGGGGACGGAGGTTAGACAGAGACAGAGGAGGGACGGAGGTTAGAGCGTCGACACAGAGACAGAGGACGGGACGGAGGTTAGACACAGAGACAGAGGACGGGGACGGAGGTTCGAGCGCCGACACAGAGACAGAGGACGGGACGGATGTTAGACACAGAGACAGGACGGGACGGAGGTTAGACACAGAGACAGAGGACGGGACGGAGGTTAGACAGAGACAGAGGACGGGACGGAGGTTAGAGCGCCGACACAGAGACAGAGGACGGGACGGAGGTTCGAGCGCCGACACAGAGACAGAGGACTGGGACGGAGGTTAGAGCGCCACACAGAGACAGAGGACGGGACGGATGTTAGACACAGAGACAGAGGACGGGACGGATGTTAGACACAGAGACAGAGGACGGGGACGGAGGTTAGACACAGAGACAGAGGACGGGACGGAGGTTAGAGCGCCGACACAGAGACAGAGGACGGGACGGAGGTTAGACAGAGACAGAGGACGGGGACGGAGGTTAGACACAGAGACAGAGGACGGGGACGGAGGTTAGACACAGAGACAGAGGACGGGGACGGAGGTTAGACACAGAGACAGAGGACAGGGACGGAGGTTAGAGCGCCAACACAGAGACAGAGGACGGGGACGGAGGTTAGAGCCCCGACACAGAGACAGAGGACGGGGACGGAGGTTAGAGCGCCGACACAGAGACAGAGGACGGGACGGAGGTTAGACACAGAGACTGAGGACGGGGACGGAGGTTAGACACAGAGACAGAGGACGGGGACGGAGGTTAGAGCGTCGACACAGAGACAGAGGACGGGGACGGAGGTTAGACACAGAGACAGAGGACGGGGACGGAGGTTAGAGCGCCACACAGAGACAGAGGACGGGACGGAGGTTAGACACAGAGACTGAGGACGGGACGGAGGTTAGACACAGAGACAGAGGACGGGACGGAGGTTAGAGCGTCACAGAGACAGAGGACGGGACGGAGGTTAGACACAGAGACAGAGGACGGACGGAGGTTCAGCGCACACAGAGACAGAGGACGGGGACGGATGTTAGACACAGAGACAGAGGACGGGGACGGAGGTTAGACACAGAGACAGAGGACGGGGACGGAGGTTAGACACAGAGACAGAGGACGGGGACGGAGGTTAGAGCGCCGACACAGAGACAGAGGACGGGACGGAGGTTAGACACAGACAGAGGACGGGGACGGAGGTTAGACACAGAGACAGAGGACGGGGACGGAGGTTAGAGCGCCGACACAGAGACAGAGGACGGAGACGGATGTTAGACACAGAGACAGAGGACGGGGACGGTGGTTAGACACAGAGACAGAGGACGGAGGTTAGAGCGCCAACACAGAGACAGAGGACGGGGACGGAGGTTAGAGCGCCAACACAGAGACAGAGGACGGGGACGGAGGTTAGACACAGAGACAGAGGATGGGGACGGAGGTTAGACACAGAGACAGAGGACGGGGACGGAGGTTAGAGCGCCGACACAGAGACAGAGGACGGAGACGGATGTTAGACACAGACAGAGAGAGGACGGGACGGAGGTTAGACACAGAGACAGAGGACGGAGGTTAGAGCGCCAACACAGAGACAGAGGACGGGGACGGAGGTTAGACACAGAGACAGAGGACGGGGACGGAGGTTAGAGCGCCGACACAGAGACAGAGGACGGAGATGGATGTTAGACACAGAGACAGAGGACGGGGACGGTGGTTAGACACAGAGACAGAGGACGGAGGTTAGAGCGCCAACACAGAGACAGAGGACGGGGACGGAGGTTAGAGCGCCAACACAGAGACAGAGGACGGGGACGGAGGTTAGAGCGCCGACACAGAGACAGAGGACGGAGACGGAGGTTAGACACAGAGACAGAGGACGGGGACGGAGGTTAGACACAGAGACAGAGGACGGAGACGGAGGTTAGACACAGAGACAGAGGACGGGGACGGTGGTTAGAGCACCAACACAGAGACAGAGGACGGGGACGGAGGTTAGAGCGCCGACACAGAGACAGAGGACGGAGACGGATGTTAGACACAGAGACAGAGGACGGGGACGGTGGTTAGACACAGAGACAGAGGACGGAGGTTAGAGCGCCAACACAGAGACAGAGGACGGGGACGGAGGTTAGAGCGCCAACACAGAGACAGAGGACGGGGACGGAGGTTAGACACAGAGACAGAGGACGGGACGGAGGTTAGAGCGCCGACACAGAGACAGAGGACGGGGACGGAGGTTAGAGCCCCGACACAGAGACAGAGGACGGGGACGGAGGTTAGACACAGAGACAGAGGACGGGGACGGAGGTTAGAGCGCCGACACAGAGACAGAGGACGGAGGTTAGACACAGAGACAGAGGACGGGGACGGAGGTTAGAGAGCCGACACAGAGGACGGAGACGGAGGTTAGAGCGCCGACACAGAGACAGAGGACGGGACGGAGGTTAGACACAGAGACAGAGGACGGGGACAGAGGTTAGACACAGAGACAGAGGACGGGGACAGAGGTTAGAGAGCCGACACAGAGACAGAGGACGGGGACGGAGGTTAGACACAGAGACAGAGACAGAGGACGGGGACGGAGGTTAGACACAGAGACAGAGGACGGGGACGGAGGTTAGAGCACCAACAGAGAGACAGAGGACGTGGACGGAGGTTAGACACAGAGACAGAGGACGGGGACGGAGGTTAGAGCGCCGACACAGAGACAGAGGACGGGGACGGAGGTTAGACACAGAGACAGAGGACGGGGACGGAGGTTAGAGCGCCGACACAGAGACAGAGGACGGGGGTTAGACACAGAGACAGAGGACGGGGACGGAGGTTAGAGAGCCGACACAGAGGACGGAGACGGAGGTTAGAGCGCCGACACAGAGACAGAGGACGGGACGGAGGTTAGACACAGAGACAGAGGACGGGGACAGAGGTTAGACACAGAGACAGAGGACGGGGACAGAGGTTAGAGAGCCGACACAGAGACAGAGGACGGGGACGGAGGTTAGACACAGAGACAGAGACAGAGGACGGGGACGGAGGTTAGACACAGAGACAGAGGACGGGGACGGAGGTTAGAGCACCAACAGAGAGACAGAGGACGTGGACGGAGGTTAGACACAGAGACAGAGACAGAGGACGGGAACGGAGGTTAGACACAGAGACAGAGGACGGGGACGGAGGTTAGACACAGAGACAGAGGACGACGACTCTTTGAACTTCTGTCCTGAATTCCAGGCTTTTTGTAGCTGGATATCATTTGTCGCTTCGGCTGAATTTCTAGAAGATAAGAAACAGAAAACAATATATAATAATTTCTGTGTGTGTGTGTGTGTGTGTCTGTGTGTGTGTGTCTGTGTGTGTCTGTGTGTGTGTGTGTGTGTGTGTGTGTGTGTGTGTGTGTGTGTGTGTGTGTGTGTGTGTGTGTGTGTGTGTGTGTGTGTGTGTGTGTGTGTGTGTGTGTGTGTGTGTGTGTGTGTGTGTGTGTCTTCTCTACAGGAACCTGCTACTCTCTGTACTGGCTGCTCTTGGCCTCGCTGCCGCAGAAGAAAGCGTAGAGAAGAAGAACGGGCTCCGTCTATCGCATGGAGAGCAACGCTCGCCTCTGTCTAACACTAATGTTTGTTGTGTACAGTTGTCCTTCTTTCAACATGGCAACACTTAATATGTAGAAAGTGTAAAGGAAAATTTTAAGTCAACGCCAGCAGAGTTTTCATTTTGTGTGTCTTGTATCTTCTTGGTGTTAAAACTTGCCGCGGGTTCGACTCCGACATGCGGCCTTTTACCGTATGTCATTCCCCGTCTCTCTCCTTTCATGTCCTCATCTATCCTGTAGAAATAAAGGCCTAAAATGCCTGAAAAATAATATTTACAGAGGCAGCAGATCCAGGATCAGGTCAGCAGGGATGGATAGAGAACTACAAGATGTCATTTGAGTAAAAGTGGAAGTACTTCAGATCAGTCCGTTAAAATGTACTCTGAGTAAATGTTACTGCGTTTGATGGTAACTATTCCATTAAAGGCCACAAAATAAAGTCCAAAAGCCTTTAAAAATAATCATTGAACCTATTAGTTGTCAACTATATATATATATATATATATATATATATATATATTTCATCTGTGCAATCCAGGCGCCCAACAATAGTACTTTTACTTAAATACTAAAATAAGTTCTAGAGATGAGAGCAGTGCTTAGGTTTACATTAATTAATTCATTTTTCAAAGAAAGTCAAGACGCTTTTGCCCTCATGACATTTACTTATTCCAATAATCAACATTATAATGTCATATTTATTGATATTACACCCACAGCAATGCTACACAAGCATTTGTGTCTAAAACAGTTTTCCTATATGCAAAAATAAACATAATAAACATTATAACTCATATAAAGCACATACTATTTACTTCAAAAAAGGCCCAAATATATGTCAAATCTCAAACCAGTGGGGCCATTTTCCACCGTAGTTATCAATCTTGTTCCAATATAACATCTTTGATCGCACGCTAGACTAGTTTGACTGGGGGGGATTGAGCTCTTTCAGCCTCCATACTCTTTGGGTGACGTTGTCTCCCATATGTGGGCATGCTATAAGATATATATAAGATATAAGAGCAGACACGGAGCCAGGAGCTAGCGGTAGAAATGAGCGAAAACGCAATGAATTATGGACATAAAGTGGATAAATCTTGGTAACTTGGTAACTATTCCATTAAAGGCCACAAAATAAAGTCCAAAAGCCTTTAAAAATAATCATTGAACCTATTAGTTGTCAACTATCTATATATATATATATATATATATATATATATATATATATACTGTTTCTTTGAACATGTGCAAGTTTGTTGGGATGGAAAAAGAAGAAGATACCGGGGGAATCTCTAATTCTGCTTCTGATTTTGTAAAGTCCAAATTGAAAGCTTATTTTGATCCATTTTCAAATTTAAAATTGAAACCGTGACGCCCCTAGAGTCCGTACGCTCTGCTGTTTGCATGTTTTTATTCAGATCACGTCTATTACTCACTGATCTTCATCCAGAGGAGGAGACCTCCAGAGTCTTAGGCTCCACACAAAGAGAACATTTATAACATCTTGACATTCAGTATGCACTAAAAGAGCAGGAATGAAGACAACCAGCAGATGAACCTCCTGACAGATGCTGACAGATGTGTCTCCAAGACAAATGGAATCAGTTTCTTATTAAAACACAAAGACATTCGTGAGGAATGGCAGCTTAAGGTTTCTGATCTTCTCCAGCTGTTACGCACCGCTGGCTGCCAGAGGAAGAGGAAATGTTAAGCAATGCCTCTACCTACTGGTCTTAAGCAGGGAGTGACCGATTGGCAACTATTTCTGTGATGATGCTTTCACGTACTAAACTTAAAATACATTTTCTTTACATTTAACTTTAAAAACACATACTTATTCTCAGTCTAAGGGCTCAGGCTCCACATGAAGAGAAACATTTACCACATGTTGACATCCAGCCTGCACATGCACTACAAAGAGCAGGAATGAAGACAACCAGCAGACAAACCTCCTGACAGATGCTAACAGATGTGTCTCCAAGACAAATTAAATCAGTTTCTTATTAAAACACAAAGACATTCGTGAGGAATGGCAGCTTAAGGTTTCTGATCTTCTACAGCTGCTACGCACCGCTGGCTGCCAGAGGAAGAGGAAATGTTAAGCAATGCCTCTACCTACTGGTCTTAAGCAGGAAGTGCACCAATTGGCAACTATTTCTGTGATAATGCTTTCACGTATTAAAGTTAAAATACATTTTCTTTACATTTAACTTTAAAAACACATACTTATTACACCAAGTATGTGGACAGCCCTGTGTACAAACTGTAGAATACTTTGATTTGTTTGAGCTCACAATGATATTTTAGACAATAGTCTTCCAACTTTGAAACAACAGTTTGTTTTGGGTCCTTTCAACGTCACAATGTCGCCGTGTGCCAAGCCAGCTCCATTAACAAATGGTTTTCCCAGTTTGGTGTGAAGAACTTGACTGTCTTCTAACATTTTTGGAGAATTTGAGACGTATTTCATGGGCTGTTTCCAGTATTTTGAGAGGCTGGCAGTGTTAACCTCGGGATGGGATTTTAATTTACAGAAATTATAGTTTCTGTACAGTTTCTAACGCAGTTAACTGGATTTTACACTCTAAAAATCACAATAAGAGTGTTGTTTTAGAAACATATTTGTTGTATGTTTTGGGGGAGGGGTAAAATTTCCTTTGGGATAAATAAATTATCTATCCATCTATCTATCTATCTATCCATCCATCCATCCATCCATCCATCCATCCATCCATCCATCCATCCATCCATCCATCCATCCATCTATCTATCTATATATATATATATATATATATATATATATATATATATATGGTGCATAGGGGAAACTTGGACTCACAACATCAACCCCATCCAAAACCGCTGCCTTGATTGGTAAGTTAGTTTGTGTTGTGGAACTAGCAAAACTAACCGATGGAGGCAGCAGTAGAGAAGCAACTCCCGTGTTCTGCAAGGTAAAATGTCTGTTTTTGTCAAAAGGAGTCTGGTGGCTTTGAAGAGAGCAGAGATAACGGCTTCCGTCGTAAAGGGCTGTCTGACAGCAAGGTAATAACTGCAAATAGTCTCAATATAGCGTCCACTCAAACTGATATAGATGTGTTTTAGGTCTCTGAAGTGCATTTTTACATTTTTCCCAGTAAAAATGGATCGCCAACCAGAACAGGCGAGAACCAATAGGATTCAGATTTAAAACAGCTGGCAAGTGATAATCATGTCCTGATGGGATGAATATCTTTGAAATAAAAAAGAAACAGGAAAAATGTGCCTGGAATCAACTTCTGTACTTAGTGTTTCGATATTTTCACGAGGAAAAATCTGCTTTGGCACGAGACGGTCGATCAGCATGGTGGCACTGGATTGTGAAATTAAAACATTCAATCATCACAGTCATGACACACTAGACAGAACGTTGTCCAGTTTCTAAACTCGTACAGATCTCGGGAAGGAAACTGCTGATAGACAAAGGTTAAATGAGCTCACACAGATGCGCGATATGAGTAAATATAAAGTATATAAAGTTATTTATTTAGGAGTTAGTACTACAAACCACAAAGATACTTCTTTACAGGCAGATAGTTCCAACCTTAACATTCATTTGAACATTTCCTAAGATTCTCTGACTGAAAACCTTGATTTTCTCCACATGGAAAGGACCACGATGGCACCTTAATTCAGAAAAACAGCAGTGAACAGATAGAGAAGGTTTGAATTGAGCCATAAACTATGAATATGATGTCCATATGAAGTGAAGACAGTCTCAGTTTGTTGAAGCATAAAAGGCTTTTCACACAGGAAGCGACACTAGGCTTGCGTAGTCGCCTGGATCCGCGGGGTCTACAGACAGACAGGCGGACCACACTCTAGTAAACGCCATGCCGTCAATGCTTGGTAACCATGGCGATTCTGTGCACGACTGTATCCCTGCAGTCCAACTGAATGAGATTAGCTGACTGTGGCATCATTTATCCCTAATCACAGGCTGATTCATACCAAAACATGGCTATACTAGTCTTTCCTTAACACAGACTGTTATTGTTGATAGCTAAAGTTAGTTAAATTAGCTTTGTCGTAATTACGGACGTTACTCAATACTCCAGTCATCTGTCTATGTCCTGAAAACTTTTTTTTTTAATATATTTTAGGGAACTCATAAACAGAACAATAACTCTCTCGTTCATTGATTTGCAATGTGCGTCGCTCGCAAAGGGAAAAGTTCAAGACAATTTAACGCGACAGTTTCAGGGAATTACACCCGCTTGTTGCGTCGCCTGTCAGATTGCCCGCGCCCCCCTTCCTGCCCGCTCGCCTCTCATTGAAAATGAATTACGAGGCATGACAATCGCTCCCCGTGTGAAAACGCCTTACGACTGTGAAAATACAACAATAGAAAAACTCCACAGCCCAAAGTCTCTAAGTTTTGTCTCTCGGAAGCTACGATGTAACGATATTCACACGAGCAGCGGACGCCTTACACATTAGCTAAGATAAGATGTTGTGTCTCCATGTTGTGTCTCCATGTTGTGTCTCCATGTTGGGGCTCAATGTTGTGTCTCCATGTTGTGTCTCCATGTTGGGGCTCAATGTTGGGGCTCAATGTTGGGGCTCAATGTTGTGTCTCCATGTTGTGTCTCAATGTTGTGTCTCCATGTTGTGTCTCCATGTTGGGTCTCCATGTTGTGTCTCCATGTTGTATCTCCATGTTGTGTCTCAATGTTGTGTCTCCATGTTGTGTCTCCATGTTGGGTCTCCATGTTGTGTCTCCATGTTGTGTCTCTATGTTGTGTCTCCATGTTGTGTCTCCATGTTGGGTCTCCATGTTGGGTCTCAATGTTGTGTCTCCATGTTGTGTCTCCATGTTGGGTCTCCATGTTGGGTCTCAATGTTGTGTCTCCATGTTGTGTCTCCATGTTGGGTCTCAATGTTGTGTCTCCATGTTGTGTCTCCATGTTGGGTCTCAATGTTGGGTCTCCATGTTGGGTCTCCATGTTGGGTCTCCATGTTGTGTCTCCATGTTGGGTCTCAATGTTGTGTCTCCATGTTGTGTCTCCATGTTGGGTCTCAATGTTGGGTCTCCATGTTGGGTCTCCATGTTGTGTCTCCATGTTGTGTCTCCATGTTGTGTCTCCATGTTGTGTCTCTAGCACGATTTAGAAAGACAAGACGACTGACGGTCTTTCTAAATTTGAACAAGAAAATCCCCAAAATAGTAGCCGGCTGTGTCTTTATCTCAGGAAGCGAATACTCATCTTGTGTTCGATGTCCACTTTCTCCAGTGACTGAAAACAAAATAAAAATAATAATTTTAATGAATTAAAAGTTAAATTATGATACGTACTTTTCCTACCACGGGTGAAGTACATTTGATGATATTTCAGAACTTTAGTATTTGGAAACACTGGAAGTTGTTGGTTTGTGTTGATATTAGCGTCATCTATGTTAAAACTGTCAAGGTATTTTATAATTTATATACATAGGTTCATGCTTTATAACAGTATAAAACGATTATTTCATTGTTTGAAGACTAAGGTTTATACAGCAAATAAATTCTCTTTGAGTTTTCATCCTCACAATAGTACTTTTTATTTTTATGGTTATTTTGGGGCATTTTCGGCCTTTAACTTTTGATTGGACAATGCTACACAAACATTTGTGTCTAAAACAGTTCTCCTATATGCAAAAATAAACATAATAAACATTATAACTCATATAAAGCACATACTATTTACAATTCTTCAAAAAGGCCCAAATATATGTCAAATCTCAAACCAGTGGGGCCATTTTCTACCGTAGTTATCAATCTTGTTCCAATATAACATCTTTGATCGCACGCTAGACTAGTTTGACTGGGGGGGATTGAGCTCTTTCAGCCTCCATACTCTTTGGGTGACGTTGTCTCCCATATATGGTCATGCTATAAGATATATATAAGATATAAGAGCAGACACGGAGCCAGGAGCTATGAAACGCGATGAATTATGGACAAAAAGTGGATAAATCTTGGATGTAACGGTATGGATTTAATGCTCAACGACCCCGAAAAAGGCAGAAGTTCCAGGCTGGATAGAAAATCACCTGTAGAGGCTAGAAGGACCTGGAAAAGACCTCCGTAACCGCTAACTCGTTAGCTTTTAGCCACATTTTTCGGTGAGTTTCTATGTTTTATGGTTGTTAAATGATTAAACTATGAATCAGAGGTGCTGTTTAGGCTCGTGGGCGAGTCTCGGGTTCAGAGGGTTAATGTCTATTTGGGCCCTAATGTAGTCGACCCCTCCCACCTTTCTGAACTCGTCGAAGGAGATGGCGTCATCTTGGTCCAGGTCGGCTTCCTGGATGGCTCGCTCGGCGATGCTCTGCAGCTGCTCCTCCGTCACCTGCATCTCCAGCATCGCTCGCAGCACCTGTCGGTCCCAGATAGCAACCGATCAATCATCGCATGCAGAAACGACTTGTGTCTTAAAGGGCCCATGCCATGAAAATGTCACTTTAGGAGGTTTTTTAACATTAGTAAGAGCCCCCCCCCCCAGCCTGCCTATGGCCCCCCAGTGGCTAGAAATGGTGATCGGTGTAAACCGAGCCCTGGGTATCCTGGTATGCCTTTGAGATAATGAAAGATCAGATGGCCCGATCTGGAATATTTCCCCTTATGAGGTCATAAGGTTACCTCCCCTTTCTCTGCTTTCCCCGCCCAGAGAATCCCCCATGAGAGAGCGACATCATGGCTTTCAAACAAGCAAAGTGGCAGTCCTATATAAAAGAGACTTAAGATACATTATTAGGGACCACTAAGGTCTATATAAAAGAGACTTCAGATACAGTATTAGGGACCACTAAGGTCTATATAAAGAGACTTCAGATACAGTATTAGGGGACCACTAAGGTCTATATAAAAGAGACTTCAGATACAGTATTAGGGGACCACTAAGGTCTATATAAAAGAGACTTCAGATACAGTATTAGGGACCACTAAGGTCTATATAAAAGAGACTTCAGATACAGTATTAGGGGACCACTAAGGTCTATATATAAGAGACTTCAGATACAGTATTAGGGACCACTAAGGTCTATATAAAAGAGACTTCAGATACAGTATTATGGGACCACTAAGGTCTATATAAAAGAGACTTCAGATACAGTATTAGGGACCACTAAGGTCTATATAAAAGAGACTTTAGATACAGTATTAGGGGACCACTAAGGTCTATATATAAGAGACTTCAGATACAGTATTAGGGACCACTAAGGTCTATATAAAAGAGACTTCAAATACAGTATTAGGGGACCACTAAGGTCTATATAAAAGATACTTTAGATACAGTATTAGGGGACCACTAAGGTCTTTATAAAAGAGACTTAAGATACATTATTAGGGACCACTAAGGTCTATATAAAAGACACTTCAGATACAGTATTAGGGGACCACTAAGGTCTATATAAAAGACTTCAGATACAGTATTAGGGACCACTAAGGTCTATATAAAAGAGACTTCAGATACAGTATTAGGGACCACTAAGGTCTATATAAAAGACTTCAAATACAGTATTAGGGGACCACTAAGGTCTATATAAAAGACACTTCAGATACAGTATTAGGGGACCACTAAGGTCTATATAAAAGACTTCAGATACAGTATTAGGGACCACTAAGGTCTATATAAAAGAGACTTCAGATACAGTATTAGGGACCACTAAGGTCTATATAAAAGAGACTTCAGATACAGTATTAGGGGACCACTAAGGTCTATATAAAAGAGACTTCAAATACAGTATTAGGGGACCACTAAGGTCTATATAAAAGAGACTTTAGATACAGTATTAGGGGACCACTAAGGTCTATATAAAAGAGACTTCAGATACAGTATTAGGGACCAGTAAGGTCTATATAAAAGAGACTTCAGATACAGTATTAGGGACCACTAAGGTCTATATAAAAGAGACTTCAGATACAGTATTAGGGGACCACTAAGGTCTATATAAAAGAGACTTCAGATACAGTATTAGGAACCACTAAGGTCTATATAAAGAGACTTCAGATACAGTATTAGGGGACCACTAAGGTCTATATAAAAGAGACTTCAGATACAGTATTAGGGGACCACTAAGGTCTATATAAAAGAGACTTCAGATACAGTATTAGGAACCACTAAGGTCTATATAAAAGAGACTTCAGATACAGTATTAGGGACAACTAAGGTCTATATAAAAGAGACTTCAGATCCAGTATTAGGGACCACTAAGGTCTATATAAAAGAGACTTCAGATACAGTATTAGGGGACCACTAAGGTCTATATAAAAGAGACTTCAGATACAGTATTAGGAACCACTAAGGTCTATATAAAAGAGACTTCAGATACAGTATTAGGGACCACTAAGGTCTATATAAAAGAGACTTCAGATACAGTATTAGGGACAACTAAGGTCTATATAAAAGAGACTTCAGATACAGTATTAGGGGACCACTAAGGTCTATATAAAAGAGACTTCAGATACAGTACTGGGGACCACTAAGGTCTATATAAAAGAGACTTCAGATACAGTATTAGGGGACCACTAAGGTCTATATAAAAGAGACTTCAGATACAGTATTAGGGACCACTAAGGTCTATATAAAGAGACTTCAGATACAGTACTGGGGACCACTAAGGTCTATATAAAAGAGACTTCAGATACAGTATTAGGGGACCACTAAGGTCTATATAAAAGAGACTTCAGATACAGTATTAGGGACCACAAAGGTCTATATAAAAGAGACTTCAGATACAGTATTAGGGGACCACTAAGGTCTATATAAAAGACTTCAGATACAGTATTAGGGACCACTAAGGTCTATATAAAAGAGACTTCAGATACAGTATTAGGGACCACTAAGGTCTATATAAAAGAGACTTCAGATACAGTATTAGGGGACCACTAAGGTCTATATAAAAGAGACTTCAAATACAGTATTAGGGGACCACTAAGGTCTATATAAAAGAGACTTAAGATACATTATTAGGGACCACTAAGGTCTATATAAAAGAGACTTCAAATACAGTATTAGGGACCACTAAGGTCTATATAAAAGAGACTTTAGATACAGTATTAGGGGACCACTAAGGTCTATATAAAAGACTTCAGATACAGTATTAGGGACCACTAAGGTCTATATAAAAGAGACTTCAGATACAGTATTAGGGACCACTAAGGTCTATATAAAAGAGACTTCAGATACAGTATTATGGGACCACTAAGGTCTATATAAAAGAGACTTTAGATACAGTATTAGGGGACCACTAAGGTCTATATAAAAGAGACTTAAGATACATTATTAGGGACCACTAAGGTCTATATAAAAGAGACTTCAAATACAGTATTAGGGACCACTAAGGTCTATATAAAAGAGACTTTAGATACAGT
>JABXJD010000623.1:52500-87500 GCA_013375575.1 Percina caprodes | reverse complement strand
CTCTGCAGCAGCTCGGAGACCCAACCAACACACTCTCCTCTTCAACACCTTAGACATACTATACATATATAGAGGGTGTGTTTGGGTCACATGGGAATGGGTTGGGGAACATATAGGATTTGGTTACGGGACCAACCAAAGATCACATCCAACTCATAACTCATCACATCCAACTCATCACATCCAACTCATCACATCCAACTCATAACTCATCACATCCAACTCATCACATCCAACTCATCACATCCAACTCATCACATCCAACTCATCACATCCAACTCATCACATCCAACTCATCACATCCAACTCATAACTCATCACATCCAACTCATCACATCCAACTCATCACATCCAACTCATCACATCCAACTCATCACATCCAACTCATCACATCCCTTCCAAAGTTCACTCCAACTCAATGTAACCCCCTTTGCATCAACAGTATTTAATTTGAACAGAACCTGTTACAAATCATTAGATACTACTGTTAAAATATGTTCATTATGTCCTCAGTTGTATATTAGGTAATATGATGCTGTACTGTTCCATATTCATACCACAGGGGAGCGCTATTGTGCAAGCTATAGAGGACGCGTTTCGTCATTATGTTTGTCCCTGTTGTTTTGCCGTAGTTCACTTTAGAAGCTGTCTGACCGTGAGACTGATGTGTCCGCAGCTGAAAATAAATATGTCGAGAACGGCTAAAGATGATTCATCTCTATCGTCAACATCTCTATCGTCAACTCTTTTCTTCCGAATACAACGTTAGCTGCAACAATAACATAACTCAACAACTACACTATAAAAAAATACATAAAAAGACATTTATCATAAATTATCATAAAGTGATGAACATCAATATTCTGATCCATAGATATCAGATATCAGATTAAAGATTAATTACAGAACAGCAAAGATTCTTGACCTTTAACTTTCATTTTATGTCATTTCTGCACCAGTGGTTGCAGCTAAAGCAGCAGCGTTACCTGGATCAGTGTGGACCGTTAAGGGTGTCCCCCCCACCCCCGCTGCTATCAGAGAGCCCAGACCACCCCCACCCCCGCTGCTATCAGAGAGCCCAGACCCCCCCCGCTATCAGAGAGCCCAGACGCACTCCTCAGCAGATAACACATCCAGAAACTGACAATTTCTTTGAAAGAAACCCACATTTCTGATATAGAAACGTTGTGAAAATGGGTCAAATTTGACACGAGGACACCAGGAAGGTTAAAAAGATGCTTAAATATGTAAAAGTTAAAGTGTTAAGAAACTCAGGAATGTATTTTCAGACTGCTCGTATTGTTAAAGGAGATAAATTGCAGCAGGAAACATCTGGCGTGGCTTCGTGTTTCACGGCTGTTGCTGCACGTCCTTCAGCAACAGCAACTCTACAAAATCCTTCAACTTTAACTTCATATTCACATGAAGGCAACGTGTGGATTGAAGCAATAACAAGCACCACGATCCAGGAGGGACTTGACTTGTTTTCCATATAGAGTGAATTGTTCAGGGCTCATCTGTTCCCTCTTCTATTGTCCTCAAACTGTTCCTGGTCTAAGATCTTGCACAACAAAAACCAAGCAACCAAAGTGAAAAAACGTGAAACTCACAGCCGGTTTCCTGCATGAGCTCCTGTGCATTTGGGATTTTGTCCAAGCTGGAGCTTTTGGAGCCCATCCCTGGATTTGTTAGACTCCTGGAGGCTTCTGGCTGCACTTGGAGCAGGCGGACTGTGTCTCTGGGTCTGAACTCTGCAGCCCCGCCCTAGATATGACAGACACGTTGCTCAGCCAATCACCACTCACCTAACAGGCACTCGCTGACCAATGAGCTTAAGCTGGAACCAGTGAGCCTGTCTGCAGCATGCAAGACCTTTCATTTTACTCATGTTGTCCTCATGTTGTCTTCATGTTGTCCTCATGTTGTCCACATGTTGTCTTCATGTTGTCCTCATGTTGTCCTCATGTTGTCCACGTGTCTTCATGTTGTCCTCATGTCCTCATGTTGTCCTCATGTTGTCCTCATGTCCTTCATTTGCATGTATTGTCCACGCAGCAGTGACACAAAACCGGTCATCACTTTCTTTTAAATTCATTTAACCCTCGTCTGGTATTCAAGTCAAATTGACCTATTTCACATTTCTACAAGAAGAAAAATGGTCCAAGTTCCATGTTTTCTACCTGAAATCAGCACCTTACCTTATTTCCTGAGATAAACATGTATTCCTGACTCAGAACATTATTCTGGATATGACACTTATGTTGTTTCCATAGTGATTTTTAACATGAATTATAACCTGATGATAAAAACGAACCCCACTTCCATCTTTAATAGTGTTCTAGTAGAGACTGATTCATTCCCTGAACATAGATGTTATCTCAGCTGCTGGAAATGGAGATAAAGACAATATTTGTAGATAGATTATGAAGGAAAATCTAATTTCAGAATTGTTTTTAAAACCCCAAATAAGTCCCGGGTCAGTTAGACCTGAGGGACACGAGGAGGTCCTGGAGGTGAAGACAATCCAAGGGTTAAATAAGGGCGCCAGGGTGGTTCTGTTGGTAGAGCAGGCGCGCATATGTAGTGGTTTAGGCTGAATCTCATTTCTCTATCTTACCCCTTCCCCTCGTTTTTGCGCGTTCACGCGGGACCTAGTGGTGTCCCGATCCTTTTAGTGACCGAGGGGTAGGGGAAAGATCGAGGGCTGTATGGCCCTTGGAAGCAAGTGACAACGCAAGCTGACTTGTAAACACAAAAGCAACAATGGCTGCCGCATCTACAAGAGAGACACATAAATGTAAGTATTTTCGTCTTAAATAATTGATTTAAAAGTTACAACAGTCTTGTTTTGTGCTCTATGCAGTCCTGTAGATATGTACTGCAACAACGTTCTTAATTAAAACTTTAAAAAAATCGCTAGATGGGCTAACGCTAATTGGTAACGCTAATCGCTAATGTTAACGTTGATTTGAACAACAATCCCGCATTTCTCTGCCTTGAATGAACTGTATACATCACATAGACTGTATATATTAATATTAACGGTATCCACTTTATACTATATATACCGTCCTGTATCACACAGGGACCAGGAGGACCCAGCAGCTGGTCCACTTTATACTATATATACTGTCCTGTATCACACAGGGACCAGGAGGACCCAGCAGCTGGTCCACTTTATACTATATATACCGTCCTGTATCACACAGGGACCAGTAGGACCCAGCAGCTGGTCCACTTTGTACTATATATACCGTCCTGTATCACACAGGGACCAGGAGGACACAGCAGCTGGTCCACTTTATACTATATATACCGTCCTGTATCACACAGGGACCAGGAGGACACAGCAGCTGGTCCCCTTTATACTATATATACCGTCCTGTATCAGACAGGGACCAGGAGGACACAGCAGCTGGTCCCCTTTATACTATATATACCGTCCTGTATCACACAGGGACCAGGAGGACCCAGCAGCTGGTCCACTTTATACTATATATACCGTCCTGTATCACACAGGGACCAGGAGGACCCAGCAGCTGGTCCCCTTTATACTATATATACCGTCCTGTATCACACAGGGACCAGGAGGACACAGCAGCTGGTCCACTTTATACTATATATACCATCCTGTATCACACAGGGACCAGGAGGACACAGCAGCTGGTCCACTTTATACTATATATACTGTCCTGTATCAGACAGGGACCAGGAGGACCCAGCAGCTGGTCCACTTTATACTATATATACCGTCCTGTATCAGACAGGGACCAGGAGGACACAGCAGCTGGTCCCCTTTATACTATATATACCGTCCTGTATCAGACAGGGACCAGGAGGACCCAGCAGCTGGTCCACTTTATACTATATATACCGTCCTGTATCACACAGGGACCAGGAGGACACAGCAGCTGGTCCACTTTATACTATATATACCGTCCTGTATCAGACAGGGACCAGGAGGACACAGCAGCTGGTCCCCTTTATACTATATATACCGTCCTGTATCAGACAGGGACCAGGAGGACCCAGCAGCTGGTCCACTTTATACTATATATACCGTCCTGTATCACACAGGGACCAGGAGGACACAGCAGCTGGTCCACTTTATACTATATATACCGTCCTGTATCAGACAGGGACCAGGAGGACACAGCAGCTGGTCCCCTTTATACTATATATACCGTCCTGTATCAGACAGGGACCAGGAGGACCCAGCAGCTGGTCCACTTTATACTATATATACCGTCCTGTATCACACAGGGACCAGGAGGACCCAGCAGCTGGTCCACTTTATACTATATATACCGTCCTGTATCACACAGGGACCAGGAGGACCCAGCAGCTGGTCCCCTTTATACTATATATACCGTCCTGTATCACACAGGGACCAGGAGGACACAGCAGCTGGTCCACTTTATACTATATATACCATCCTGTATCACACAGGGACCAGGAGGACACAGCAGCTGGTCCACTTTATACTATATATACTGTCCTGTATCAGACAGGGACCAGGAGGACCCAGCAGCTGGTCCACTTTATACTATATATACCGTCCTGTATCAGACAGGGACCAGGAGGACACAGCAGCTGGTCCCCTTTATACTATATATACCGTCCTGTATCAGACAGGGACCAGGAGGACCCAGCAGCTGGTCCACTTTATACTATATATACCGTCCTGTATCACACAGGGACCAGGAGGACACAGCAGCTGGTCCACTTTATACTATATATACCGTCCTGTATCAGACAGGGACCAGGAGGACACAGCAGCTGGTCCCCTTTATACTATATATACCGTCCTGTATCAGACAGGGACCAGGAGGACCCAGCAGCTGGTCCACTTTATACTATATATACCGTCCTGTATCACACAGGGACCAGGAGGACACAGCAGCTGGTCCACTTTATACTATATATACCGTCCTGTATCAGACAGGGACCAGGAGGACACAGCAGCTGGTCCCCTTTATACTATATATACCGTCCTGTATCAGACAGGGACCAGGAGGACCCAGCAGCTGGTCCACTTTATACTATATATACCGTCCTGTATCACACAGGGACCAGGAGGACACAGCAGCTGGTCCACTTTATACTATATATACCGTCCTGTATCAGACAGGGACCAGGAGGACACAGCAGCTGGTCCCCTTTATACTATATATACCGTCCTGTATCAGACAGGGACCAGGAGGACCCAGCAGCTGGTCCACTTTATACTATATATACCGTCCTGTATCACACAGGGACCAGGAGGACACAGCAGCTGGTCCACTTTATACTATATATACCGTCCTGTATCAGACAGGGACCAGGAGGACCCAGCAGCTGGTCCACTTTATACTATATATACCGTCCTGTATCACACAGGGACCAGGAGGACACAGCAGCTGGTCCACTTTATACTATATATACCGTCCTGTATCACACAGGGACCAGGAGGACCCAGCAGCTGGTCCACTTTATACTATATACACCGTCCTGTATCAGACAGGGACCAGGAGGACCCAGCAGCTGGTCCACTTTATACTATATATACTGTCCTGTATCACACAGGGACCAGGAGGACCCAGCAGCTGGTCCCCTTTATACTATATATACCGTCCTGTATCAGACAGGGACCAGGAGGACCCAGCAGCTGGTCCACTTTATACTATATATACCGTCCTGTATCACACAGGGACCAGGAGGACACAGCAGCTGGTCCACTTTATACTATATATACCGTCCTGTATCAGACAGGGACCAGGAGGACCCAGCAGCTGGTCCACTTTATACTATATATACCGTCCTGTATCACACAGGGACCAGGAGGACACAGCAGCTGGTCCACTTTATACTATATATACCGTCCTGTATCACACAGGGACCAGGAGGACCCAGCAGCTGGTCCACTTTATACTATATACACCGTCCTGTATCAGACAGGGACCAGGAGGACCCAGCAGCTGGTCCACTTTATACTATATATACTGTCCTGTATCACACAGGGACCAGGAGGACCCAGCAGCTGGTCCACTTTATACTATATATACTGTCCTGTATCAGACAGGGACCAGGAGGACCCAGCAGCTGGTCCACTTTATACTATATATACCGTCCTGTATCACACAGGGACCAGGAGGACCCAGCAACTGGTCCACTTTGTACTATATATACCATCCTGTATCACACAGGGACCAGGAGGACACAGCAGCTGGTCCCCTTTATACTATATATACCATCCTGTATCACACAGGGACCAGGAGGACACAGCAGCTGGTCCACTTTATACTATATATACCGTCCTGTATCACACAGGGACCAGGAGGACCCAGCAGCTGGTCCACTTTATACTATATACACCGTCCTGTATCAGACAGGGACCAGGAGGACCCAGCAGCTGGTCCACTTTATACTATATATACCGTCCTGTATCACACAGGGACCAGGAGGACCCAGCAGCTGGTCCACTTTATACTATATATACTGTCCTGTATCAGACAGGGACCAGGAGGACCCAGCAGCTGGTCCACTTTATACTATATATACCATCCTGTATCATTTGTAATTAATTACTGTCCATGCACCTGTATATTGTTGTTGGTTATGATAGGGACACTGATGATTTGGGGGGGTGGAGGGGTTACTGGCCAACAGGCATCAGACTGGTCTGGAATATCATAACAGCTGTAGTTAATTTGTTAGTTTGTGATCTTGGGTCTTTTTTTTAGTTTTATACATCTGAAGCCTTTTTATGTGTGTGACATGTAAGTTATGGTTCTAATAGTTGATAATGGTTCTGTAATATAATATATTTAATGTAATGTTTTTGCCCGTAATGTTTAATTTGACAGAATTTTGTTAAAATGTTTTTCTGAACATCAATGACATTCAAAACGGTGATAACTGAAACAGATATACAACACACCGTGTGAGAGTGTGTGTGTGTGTGTGTGTGTGTGTGTGTGTGTGTGTGTGCACATATGTATTGCAAACAGACCTAAGTATTACACAGATAACATCTGCCTCTGCACCACCAACGGGAACATAACATAACTAAAACATATATAAATGCATATGACACTGTTGTCAAAACCCACAATCAACAGAGACGCCATCTTGGAAGTTTGGGATCAATACTGTATGGTGATGTCACCAAGTGGTGTCCCGTTTCATAGGGGGGTGTTTTCACCCCTACCCCCTACCCCTTGGTTTTGAGGGCCAAGGGGTAGGGGTAAGATAAAGAAATGGGATTCAGCCTTACTCCACAATGCAGCAGGCCAGGGGTTCAACTCCGACCTGCGGCCCTTTGTCATTCCCCCCTCTCATTTATTCAGCTGTCCTGGCAATAAAGGCCTAAAAATACCAAAGAAATCTATTAAAAACAAAACACTTAATACTTAATCTAACTACTCATATTTTAAAATTGTTCCACATGTATAATATTACCAAATAAATTAACCAATTCCTTTTTTAACATGGTTCCCTTTGGTGGAAACAGACGCATACGGATTATTTTTTTTATCCTTTATTTGAATTTATTTTTAATTTTTCATGGAAACCGGAGCATCAAACCCACACAAACACCAGGAGGCTGAGGCTACGCTTTGGTTTTAAGATGAGTTTATTTTTTTATCTCCAGTAGAAGAACGTCAGAGAAGGGGGAATGAGAGGGGGAGATGACAGAGCATGGGGAATGAGAGGGGGAAACGCGTCAGCAGGGGGAATGAGAGGGGGAATGCCAGAGTAGGGGGAATGAGAGGGGGAATGCCAAAGCAGGGGGAATGAGAGGGGGAAACAACAGAGCAGGGGGAATGAGAGGGGAAACGCCAGAGCAGGGGGAATGAGAGGGGGAATGCCAGAGTAGGGGGAATGAGAGGGGGAATGCCAAAGCAGGGGGAATGAGAGGGGGAAACAACAGAGCAGGGGGAATGAGGGGAAACGCCAGAGCAGGGGGAATGAGAGGGGGAATGCCAGAGCAGGGGGAATGAGAGTGGGAATGCCAAAGCAGGGGGAATGAGAGGGGGAAACAACAGAGCAGGGGAATGAGAGGGGAACGCCAGAGCAGGGGGAATGAGAGGGGAATGCCAGAGCAGGGGAATGAGAGTGGGAATGCCAAAGCAGGGGGAATGAGAGGGGGAAACAACAGAGCAAGGGGAATGAGAGGGGGAATGCCAGAGCAGGGGGAATGAGAGTTGGAAACGCCAAAGCAGGGGGAATGAGAGTTGGAAATGCAAGAGCAAAGGGAACAAGAGGAGGAAACGCCAGAGCAGGGGGGAATGCAAGGGGGAACGCCAGAGCAGGGGGGATGAGACTTGGAAATGCTAGAGCAGGGGGAATGAGAGGGGGAATGTCAGAGCAGGGGGAATGAGAAGAGGAAACGCAAGAACAGGGAGATTGAGAGGGGGAATGTCAGAGCAGGGGGAATGAGAATTGGAAACGCTAGAGCAGGGGGAATGAGAGGGGGAGATGCCAGAGTTGGGGGAATGAGAGGAGGAATGCCAAAGCAGGGAGATTGAGAGGGGGAACGCCTGACCAGGGGAATGAGAGGGGAACGCCGGCGCAGGGGAATGAGAGGGGAACGCCGGAGCAGGGGAATGAGAGGGGAACGCCAGAGAAGGGGGAATGAGAGGGGAACGCCAGAGCAGGGGAATGAGAGGGGAACGCCGGCGCAGGGGAATGAGAGGGGAACGCCGGAGCAGGGGAATGCCAGAGCAGGGGGAATGAGAGGGGGAACGCCAGAGCAGGGGGAATGCGCATGTAATTGTAGCCTCAGAGGCAAAAACATCTCCACACAGAAATGTCGCTACTCTTCTTTTGGTGAAATTTGAGAGATTTGTTTCATGTTTCATTTCATGGTTTATCACAAACCATCCACTGAAACACAAATATCATAGTTTGGCCTCTGAGTCCAGAACACAGACTCGAGACACCTCCCAGGCCTCGAAGGCCCGGTAGGCTGTCTAGACTACCCCTGCTTCTTGTAGACGTCATTGAGGGACTTTCAAGTCGATGATGATGATCTTGGAGGGAGTGTTGAGTTATGGGGAGCAAATTATTTTCTTGGAGTTCCATATTGGTCGCCTGTCCATGTCAGAAAAACCTGTCGCCAGACTAGTCAACCCGTCATCTGCCTCAACCTTGCTTTTGACGCCATTTGACTTGGACCCATGGGCGATGACACCCTTAAGACTTAAAAAAAACCAAACCGACTTAAAACCGAATTCATTTTCGGGAGGCTTTCGCCTGTATGCGGGCAAAGAGGGACTTACCTTCCAGGAACCCACATAAGACCCTGAACTCAACATCTGGTCCCCACCACTCCCAGTCGATGATGTTATCGGTGGAACCGGCGTCGCTTTCAGCGTTAGTTCGCGATCCATCGGTGACGCATAAATCATTCGACTCCCACCACTCCCAGGCAAGAGCAACACTGTTTTCGGAGTCATTTTGTGGCTCATCATCCATATCAGGCTGGGCATCATCGTCACCTGTAGTCGACGACTCATCATCGGACTCGCCCTGCGTGTTCTCGATGTCTTTCCTGTCGGAATCGCCTTCGTTTTGGGGGGTTTTTGAGTCACTTTCTAATCTATCGGTGACGTTACCGTTTGACTTCTCACTCGTACGACCGCCGTCCGACTGGGTTTCATCGTCACTGGTAGTCGAGAACTCTTCCTCTGACTCCTCGTGTTTGTTATTACCGATATTACCGTGACAGGCTTCAGAGGCCTGGTAGGTCCTTACGGTCGCCCACCCATCGATATTCATGTGTGAACAACACGGCTGTGGTTCATACTCATCATCTGACTCCTCCTGCTGGATGACTTTGCTGTTAAACTCTCTGGAGACATTTTTTGAGGTTAATTTCCTATCTAGCTCCTTATCCGACTTCCCCTGCTTCCTATTGATGTTCTTACTTCGGGACTCTTGGGTGCTAATAAGTATCTTTTTGAACCCACGTTTGCAGAAACCCCCAATTTCATTTAAAACTGAACGGTTCTTTTTGGGAACTTGTCCAGCGCAGACCTCTGCCTGTGCTGAAAGACGTTTCAACCTTTCTCTAGTGTTCTCCTTGAAGGCTTTGCTTTTAAAATTCATGTAATTTTCTTGGAGGGATTGCTGAGTTTTGGGGAGCAGGTTATTTTCTTGGAGTCCCATATTGGTCACGTCCATGTCAGAAAAACTTGTCGCGAGCCCATCATCTGCCTCAACCTTGCATTTGACGCCATGTCTGTGGGACTTGCCTTTGTTTTTTAACTTGGATCCATGGCAGATAAAACCCTTTAAACTCTTAAAAACCGAATGCATTTTCGGGAGGCTTTCATCTGTATGCGGGTGAAGAACTTTCTGCCTTTCAATACTGTTCTCATTTTCTAGCCGACTCATCGGGAGCAGGTCATTTTCTGTGTTCTGTGTCAGATCCTTGGTTTCTGTCTCACTTTTACTCTCAATAATTTCCCTAAGGTGCTTATTATCTTTTCTTAGATCCTCATTTTCTGCTTTGAGGACAGCATTTTGATTGCACATTTGCTCAACGGTTGTGTAAAAGACTTCACGAAGCTCCATGAGGTCCTTGTCTTTGCGTGGATAACAGAGCTCCTATAACGCGCACCCTCAACGACTGTTCTCAGTCTGTGAACCTCTTTTTGACTAAGATAGGCCTCATCAGATACAGCCGCATTGATTGTTTTCAGGCGTTCCACCTCTTTTTTCAAATGAGATATCACATACCTATCATCCACAAGGACTCTTTTAAATTTTTCAACCTCTGTTTGGTGCGCTAGTCTTACTTTCCTATCAACAACGGTCGGTTGGTCTTCGGTGAGATTCTCACTGGCCTGCTCTACTTTGAGTTCCTGTGATTCTGCCTTTCTTTCCTCCAACGTATCCATGGCGCACGCGATATCCATGTTCTTAAGTTTCGTAACTAATAGAAATGCTGCAGAGATATACGGCACACAGGTCGCGTCTGAAATTGCAAACTCTGCACTACAGACTGCACTACAGACTGCACTACACTAACTCTGCACTACAGACTGCACTACACTAACTCTGCACTACAGACTGCACTACACTAACTCTGCACTACAGACTGCACTACACTAACTGCACTACAGACTCAACTATCAATCAACATACGATTGTGTATCTTTTCAGACGCACTGAGCTGTAGGCTAATTTCTAGAGTCACTTCCTGAGAGCCTCGATTATTGATGGAATAGTTGTACGGTATAGTGGAAAAGCCCAATATAAGCAATAGCAATGTAGCTTTTTCTGAAAAAAAGTCCCGCCCTTGAATATATACTATTGACTTTTTCTACTTACTCAAAAGCAAAAGTATTTCTCATCCGATTACTGGATTAATTGATGGAATAATCGGTATCGGTGTCCAACGTTAGCAGTGGCTGCAGCCGCGTTGCAGACAGAAGTGGTGTGAAGTTGGTTCTTGAAAGCTGGATATACAGCTGCTGATGAGACGATCAAAGGCAGACGTGATGTCACATTGAGGCTCAGATCAAAGGCAAAAGTCTCTCATCGAAAAATGATGTCACTTGGAATCTTTAGATGAAGGGACAGCTGCCCCAACAGGAAGTGATGTCACTCTGTTGACGGTTTCTTTAGAACCGCCCTCCATGGTTACTGTTGCTATGCCTGTCAAGAAGGGATGGAAGTGAAGTTCAAATAAAAACACGGACCTGTTTTTGTCAATCAATGTCTTCTCCTTAGAAACAGAACGATTCATTTCATTTCCCACACAGATGAATGTAAGAACGTATGAAGAACTATTCAAAGAAATACAAAAAACTAATTAGCAAAGAAAGTATTTTTTTTTGTAGACTAGTATGGATTTGTTTACATCTGTGAACCCCACTCACCCAGGAGGAGAGGGGGTATCGCACTGCTCTATCGTGAGAACTGGAAGTTTCCCCCCCCGGCCCGCCCACTGAGATCCTGTCAGCAGGTCTACTGCATGTCATAGTGGGAACCTCAGCACCTTTATGAGATCACTAGAACTTTAATGTCCTTTTTTTTGTCTGTGAAGTGACCTCGGGTGTCGTGAAAGGCGCTTTAAATAAAATCTATTATTATTATTTTTAATAGTGTTCCTTTAATTAGGAAAAGAGCAGTGAAATCTTCATTATTCTCACAAAAAAGGCTAAAAAACTTAAATCTGGGAACTTATGTGTGTGCATGTGTTTCAGCCAAAATGCACCAAGCAGCTTCTTAATTTCTCAGTTTTGAATCAACTGTTCAATTAAGCAGATGTTGTGGTTTTCTGCAGGATCCTTGTGTAACGTTACTGTGGATAGAACTTGTGCACAAACTTTAATGTTAGCGTGTCAATGTTGTGGGAGACAGAAACTACGCACTGTAGCTTTAAAACATACAACAGGAGCATGAAAAATGAAGATTTCTTGTGATTTTGTGGTCTTTTATGTAGATTTAAACTTGTCTTTAACAAGGTCTCTATCTTCGATCAGATTCGTTCTTGCCTAAAAAACCTGGAAACACGTGAGGTTATTTGAATATACGTTTTGAACAATGCAGGGGAATAAAACTTTTTCTTTACATAAATAAAAACATTTGCGATACAAATTCATGTTGAAAAAATCCCCAGAATGCAGGAAATTAAGTGACTGATGCCCAAAATTGTATTGCGTAGGACCCCGAGAACCCCCATTTTATTTTTTCCTTCTGGTTTTTTCCAGCTGGTATGAAACCCTATCACCCCCACACACAAACACACACACAATTAATTCATTCATTCATTGGCCGACACCACGGTAGTGGAAAAATATATTTGAATGCAGGACGGGTCCCAGAGACCCGAAGGCCGATACCGCGGTATACCGCATATATATATATATATATATATAACAAAATGGAAGGAAATGCAAGGAAACTTGATTAATCAGATATAGAACCTCATTATATGAGCTGATATCCAATAATCAGATTACTGGATATGAAAACAGTAAATGCTACTTTGGATGTGACGGATATTTAAAGTGACGGTCTGAACTCACAGGCTGGACATGGATGGAGACCCTGGCGTCTCCAGGCTGCTGGGACGGACCACTCTTCCCCCGGTCTGTAAGGTGCAGCTGGGAGTAGAACCGTCAGCAGCTGCAAGGCCATATCGCCTTGTTTGTCTGTAAAAATTAATAAAAATGCAATAAAATAAAATGCAATATTAAACATATTTACATTTTCACATTTTTTATTGTTTACTTAAATGTTATGTTTGTCTGTGTAAAATATGTCTTGTCTCCACCGTTTGTCTGTGTAAAATATGTCTTGTCTCCACCGTGGGATAGAGGGAAACGCAATTTCGATTTCTTTGTATGTCTTGACATGTGAAGAAATTGACAATAAAGCTGACTTTGATAATTGTAACTAACCTATGCAGCATAGATTTGGACAATTTTTTTGTGAATTCATAAAGGTCCATTCAACTATGCTTGGCTGATTTAGTTGGCACCAGCTCTACAAAGCTGGCTGAACTGTGAACTAGAGGACTACAATGGGACTAGGGACTAATCACAATTTTATGGAAATCGTAACATGAACTAGTGCAACATCCAAATTGCAGGGGGGGCAATATTTGTTAAAGGCAAATATGTGTCAAATCATTGTGAAATAAAGTATCTTGGTGCTACAGAGACGTCCCGGCATACGAATTGTATCCTACAGTCTAAAAAAATAATAATAATCTTTGTTTGGTACAGTTTGGTACCTGCAGATCCACATCACTTTGTGGATCTGCAGACCTGTCAGTAACTTCAACTGAAGAATTTTCTTCCTCTTTTCCAACTTTAAACTCATGGCCCAGCAGATTAAATGAGCGATGGCATCCAACTGGAGCGCACCGGAAATATGTTGATGTGGAGTAAACATCATGTATCACTCTTAGATGGCCAAAAGATGTCTCATGTCATTGCCTGAAGATCTTCTACACTTGAAGCACACGTAACCCATTAGTGGAGACCTAGGACTCTATGCGTACCTCAAGCTACTTATTGAGCTAGCGTTGAAATGTTATCCGTGGCCCAAGGAGAGGCATCAGGGAGGTCAAGCTGTTTCCGTCCAAGAGATAAAAGCTCTCTCTATCAATCTGCTCAGCTGCAAAACACAACATTAATTGTATATATTACCAATAGTTACATAACATTTTCTATTGGGTTGACAAACACATATAAACATGTATAAAGCAAGCTTTACTGTATTTATTACCAGCTGCAAGATGGTCTTTACCTAAATTAGTTTTAAACCCCCCAGAATTAAAGTGAGTACTGTAGAATACCTTCAAACGCAGGGAGCAGCTCAGCCAGGGTCCATTCAAGAAGTTTCTCCTTCACAAAATCATCCATCTTTTAGAAATGAAGAGAGACATTTTTAGGGTCACATATGATTTATCACGTATTGATTGTTCTATAGGTCTATAGCTCATCGGCCATGTTGACCAACATAGTAGCACTGGCACAAGAAGTACTATCATAACCACTAGAGCGCTCACGTTGACCGTTTAGATTCAACACTGTGTAATCTCGCATGCTAAATACCCAAATGAGAGAATATCTAGGATGATCAAAATGAGTCCAAGATGTAAATTCTAACTTTAATATAATCATGTATTCATTAATATGGATACTACAGCATACAGGAAGCACTATAACAGTGTACATTCACACTAGTACTTTTTCTGTAGGGTAATAACATTGCATTTTTAGATGAACCTAGCAAAGAATATCAACATTTTACATAATGTATAACAGAACTAATGCCCAGCCTCAGCAGCCCGGCCCAGTGGAGTCAGTGCAGTACAGACTGGAACATCCCTCAAATCATTTGGCACTTTTAAGACTGCAAATCAACACAAAAACAGGTAAAAATATTCAGTAAAATATCTGAAAACGCAACTTTTTCCATCCTATTGAAGCATGTATCACCTAAGATACTGTAATACATATTTCCATAGTACAGCATTTTCTTCAGAGCGCAGGTTACAAAGTCGAGGAATGCTAATCAGTTGTTAAAAAGACTGAATCTGAGAACAAGCAGATAGCTGCTAGTGCTAACTTTAGTTCAACAGTCTAGCTTTGCCAGACCATCACACTCATCCTACAGCTCAGCAAAACTACAGGAAGTCATTATGTAGTCACTGGATTTTAATCACAATAACATTATCACAATAACTTGATTAGCGTTAGCTAGTTAGCTATATGCTGACTCACTGCAGCCAGGCTGTTAGCTAGTTAGCTATATGCTGAGTCACTGCAGCCAGGCTGTTAGCTAGCTAGCTATATGCTGAGTCACTGCAGCCAGGCTGTTAGCTAGATAGCTAGCTATATGCTGAGTCACTGCAGCCAGGCTGTTAGCTAACATTACCATAGCTACATATTAACAATACAGAAGTAACCCTAAACTCAAACATACCTTGTAACTGTCAGACTGCTTAACACATAAGAGAGAACAAGTCTCTTTACTTTATCATTGTCCTGTTTTGCGTTATTATCAGGTTTTATAGTTTTAGAGCTCAGGCCATAACGTTAGCGCTAGCTAACGGTCATTTTTACCTGCGTCATCCTCACTGTCAAGTGTGTCAATGACGTGCGGGACGCTAAATAACAGCTACTCATAACGTTATATAGTTAATTAATTCCGTGTAAGGGTGTTAGTGTGTTTACAGAAACCAAAAATAGCGATGTAGAAAACATCGCTATTTTTATAAACAAAAATGTAGATTTACTAGCTAACGTTAGAGGAGCGGCAGTTAGCTAGCTAGATACAAGATGAGTTAGAGCTAACAGTTAACTGCTAACGTTAATGTCCTATAACGCTAGCTTAGCCTTATAGCTCGCTAGCTAGCGTTAGCTAAAGTGAACCAATGTTAGGGGAGAGCCGTGACAGTTGAAACACTTTTTAATTAAACGTAATTTACAAAGCGGTTATATCGCACTGAAAGCTGATATTTAGTCAGTAGCAACCTACACCTGTCATCTGTCAAATACAGTTGGATTTTCAGCTCTGAACAAAACCGTTCAGGAGTTATTACAGCAAAGGTGGGACGTGGTAATGTTTCATCTGTCCCTCCTGGACGGGACGAATGAAACATACAGTTTAAGCCATATAAACTTCCCACAACTTTACTATTTTACTATATATCATGGATGGTACTTCCAAAAGGTGTTAATTTAGATAGATTGTTGCAGGGCTGTGCGTCTTTGTGAATGTCTGTTAATAACTAATTGCCGTCATCATGAAGCGCGTATGAAGCGGTTATTGAAATATTATGCACTGTGGATGATTCTGACATTTTTATAGCTAGAAAAGTAGGTTTTTCCATTTATATCATGTTTCTTTTGTGGAAAATGTTGTTTCACTAGGTTTTTACCTGGGATAGACCACTGGACATCAAAATAACGCCCCACAGCCCGTCAGTCTCCATAGGATAACATGGGAAAACTACACCCCCACCTGGTGGGCTAAAATATATATTCATCTTTCTAAAACGGCTTTTCCATGTCTCACCTCCATAAATAATTGTATAAACACAGATATTTGTGCATTTACTTAAAACCCATGGAGTTCCAGTGAGGTCGGGACGGTTGAAACAGCTGTTTCATCCGTCCCGACATAGACACGTGCTGTTACAGCCTGTTTTTCTTCTCATGTAAACAAGCATGCAATATGAAGGTCTGGGATTGTGGAGAACACTAAACGGTCTACTGAATAAGCACGGAGTCAAACATTTAAAATAAAAACCCTCGTTAATGATCAACAAAAATGTAACCGCTAATGAAGTTTACTTTTGACCATCAAAACGTGTTTATCGGCTGTAACGCAGAGATAAAAGGAAACAACAGTGAGATATTTGGCTGATAGGAGGAGGTTAACATGCTCTATGGTCTGACCTGAAGAAGTCTGTCCATCATCATCACAATCGGAGAAAACTGGAATGTTTCATCCGTCCCGCGTTTCAGTCGTCCCGGCTCTCCCCTACGGTTAACCATACAGACAGCAAGTTAATGTTAACATGTATTGCAGTTTACATTATCCCTAAAATTGTCTGGTTATTCTAACATATTTGTATTTTTTTACCGTCTTAAAGTTTCCTACGACTTACCGGAGCTGTGGTCGTCGACGTCCTGGGGCCTTCTGTCCAGAAATGGCAGAAGAATGAGCCGCTTTGGTTTGACCCGTTGTGTTGGGTCACAGTCTTTGACCCAACGTTGGTTTAAATCAACCCAACCTAAGACCCAACAGCCTTAACCCAGCATCTGGGTTATTAAAATAACCCAGCGTTTTTTAGTGTGTTGTGGAAAAATACATTCAAATGCAGGACGGGTCCCAGAGACCCAAAGGCCGATACCGCGGTAGTGGAAAAATACATTTGAATGAAGGATGGGTCCCAGAGACCCGAATGGCGGTGTCGCGGTAGTGGAAATATACAGTTGAATGCAGGACGGGTCCCAGAGACCCGAAGTACGTGTCGCGTTAGTGGAAAAATACATTCAAATGTGAGACGGGTCCCAGAGACCCGAAGGCCGACACCGCGGTAGTGGAAATATACAGTCGAATGAAGGACGGGTCCCAGAGACCAGAAGTACTTGTCGCGTTAGTGGAAAAATACATTCAAATGTGAGACGGGTCCCAGAGACCCGAAGGCCGACACCGCGGTAGTGGAAATATACAGTCGAATGGAGGACGGGTCCCAGAGACCCGAAGGCCGACACCCCGGTAGTGGAAATATACAGTTGAATGGAGGACGGGTCCCAGAGACCCGAAGGCCGACACCGCGGTAGTGGAAAAATACATTTGAATGCAGGACGGGTCCCAGAGACCCGAATGGCGGTGTCGCAGTAGAAGTGAAATACTTTTGAATGCAGGACGGGTCCCAGAGACCCAAAGGCCGATATCGCGGTAGTGGAAATATATAGTCGAATGGAGGACGGGTCCCAGAGACCCAGACGCCAGTATCGCGGTAGTGGAAAAATACACTTGAATGCGAGACGAGTCCCAGAGACCCGAAGGCTGACACCGCGGTAGTGGAAAAATACATTCAAATGCAGGACGGGTCCCAGAGATCCGAATGGCGGTGTCGCAGTAGAATTTAAATACTTTTGAATACAGGACGGGTCCCAGAGACCCGAAAGCCGACACCGCGGTAGTCCAAAAAACTGTTGACTGCTGGACGGGTCCCAGAGACCCCGAAGGGCCAGGTCCACGTTAGTGAAATGAAACAAGCGTTAGTCCCCGGGACCGACAGTTATACAGTTGAATATATATATATATAGTACCGATATACAGTTGAATGCAGGACGGGTCCCAGAGACCCAAAGTACGTGTCGCGGTAGTGGAAAAATACATTTGAATGCGAGACGGGTCCCAGAGACCCGAAGGCCGATACCGCAGTAGTGGAAAAATACATTTGAATGCTAGACGGGTCCCAAAGACCCGAAGGCCGACACCACGGTAGTGGAAAAATACATTTGAATGCAAGACGGGTCCCAGAGACCCGAAGGCCGATACCGCAGTAGTGGAAAAATACATTTGAATGCGAGACGGGTCCCAAAGACCCGAAGGCCGATACCTCGGTAGTGGAAAATACAGTCAAATGAAGGACGGGTCCCAGAGACCCGAATGGCGGTGTCACGGTAGTGGAAAAATACATTTGAATACAGGACGGGTCCCAGAGACCCGAAGGCAGACACCGCGGTAGTCCAAAAAACTGTTGACTGCTGGATGGGTCCCAGAGACCCCGAAGGGCCAGGTCCACGTCAGTGAAATGAAACAAGCGTTGGTCCCTGGGACCGACGGCCAATGCAAAAAGTCATATAAACTGCACGGGTCACCTTGACCCGATGGACAACACAAGGGTTAATACTAAATCTGACTACTCAGATTTTAAAATGGTTCTACATGTATGCTACTACCAAATAAATTAACCAATTCTTTTTTCAATCATGGTTCCCTTTGATGGAAACAGACGCATACGGATTATTATTTTTTTATCTTTTATTTTTAATTTTTCAGGATTTTTATGTGGGGAGGAAACCGGAGCATCAAACCCACACAAACCCTGAGCAGGGGGAATGAGAGGGGGAACGCCTGAGCAGGGGGAATGAGAGGAGGATACGCCTGAGCAGGGGGAATGAGAGGGGGAACGCCAGAGCAGGGGGAATGAGAGGGGGAACGCCAGAGCAGGGGGAATGAGAGGGGGAATGCCAGAGCAGGGGGAATGAGTGGGGGAATGCCAGAGTAAGGGGAATGAGAGGGGGAATGCCAAAGCAGGGGGAATGAGAAGGGGAAACAACAGAGCAGGGGGAACGCCAGAGCAGGGGGAACGCCAGAGCAGGGGGAATGAGAGGGGGAATGCCAAAGCAGGGGGAATGAGAGTTGGAAATGCAAGAGCAGAGGGAACGAGAGGAGGAAACGCCAGAGCAGGGGGGAATGCAAGGGGGAACGCCAGAGCAGGGGGGATGAGACTTGGAAATGCTAGAGCAGGGGGAATGAGAGGGGGAATGCCAGAGCAGGGGGAACGAGAAGAGCAAATGCTAGAGCAGGGGGAATGAGAGGGGGAGATGCCAGAGTTGGGGGAATGAGAGGAGGAATGCCAAAGCAGGGAGATTGAGAGGGGGAACGTCTGACCAGGGGGAATGAGAGGGGAACGCCGGAGCAGGGGGAATGAGAGGGGGAACGCCAGAGAAGGGGGAATGAGAGGGGGAACGGCAGAGCAGGGGGAATGAGAGGGGGAACGCCGGAGCAGGGGGAATGAAAGGGGGAACGCCGGAGTAGGGGGAATGAGAGGGGGAACGCCGGAGCAGGGGGAATGAGAGGGGGAACGCCAGAGCAGGGGGAATGCGCATGTAATTCAATTCAATTTTATTTATAGTATCAATTCATAACAAGAGTTATCTCGAGACACTTTACAGATAGAGTAGGTCTAGACCACACTCTATAATTTAGGACCCAACAGTTCTAGTAGTTCCCTCCAGAGCAAGCAACAGTGCGACAGTGGCGAGGAAAACTCCTTTTAGGAAGAAACCTCGGACAGACCCAGGCTCTTGGTGGGCGGTGTCTGACGACCGGTTGGGGTTAGAATGAAGAGTGGCAATAACAGCCACAGAAAAGATAACAGTTTGTAGTAGTTCTTTGTAGTAGTTCAAGGCTTAGCAGGGACTTGTGCAGCATTACAAGGCACAGCAGGACGCATGTAATTGTAGCCTCAGAGGCAAAAACATCTCCACACAGAAATGTCGCTACTCTTCTTTTGGTGAAATTTGAGCGATATGTTTCATTTCATGGTTTATCACAAACCATCCATTGAAACACAAATATCATAGTTTGGCCTCTGAGTCCAGAACACAGACTCGAGACACCTCGAAGGCCCGGTGGGCTGTCTAGCCAATCACATCAGAGCTATCCGGCTGGCTAGTCTCCCCCTGCTTCTTGTAGACGTCATTGGGGGACTTACCTTCCAGGAACCCACATAAACCCCTGAACTCAACAACCGGCCCCCACCACTTCAAGTCAATGATGATGATCTTGGAGGGAGTGTTGAGTTATGGGGAGCAAATTATTTTCTTGGAGTTCCATATTGGTCACGTCCATGTCAGAAAAACCTGTCGCCAGACTAGTCAACCCGTCATCTGCCTCAACCTTGCTTTTGACGCCATTTGACTTGGACCCATGGGCGATGACACCCTTAAGACTTAAAAAAAACCAAACCGACTTAAAACCGAATTCATTTTCGGGAGGCTTTCGCCTGTATGCAGGCAAAGAGGGACTTACCTTCCAGGAACCCACATAAGACCCTGAACTCAACATCCAGTCCCCACCACTCCCAGTCGATGATGTTATCGGTGGAACCGGCGTCGCTTTCAGCGTTAGTTCGCGATCCATCGGCGACGCATAAATCATTCGACTCCCGCCACTCCCAGGCGAGAGCAACATTGTTTTCGGAGTCATTTTGTGGCTCATCATCCATATCAGGCTGGGCATCATCGTCACCTGTAGTCGACGACTCATCATCGGACTCGCCCTGCGTGTTCTCGATGTCTTTCCTGTTGGAATCGCCTTCGTTTTGGGGGGTTTTTGAGTCACTTTCTAATCTATCGGTGACGTTACCGTTTGACTTCTCACTGCACGACCGCCGTCCGACTGGGTTTCATCGTCACTGGTAGTCGAGAACTCTTCCTCTGACTCCTCGTGTTTGTTATTACCGATATTACCGTGACAGGCTTCAGAGGCCTGGTAGGTCCTTACGGTCGCCCACCCATCGATATTCATGTGTGAACAACACGGCTGTGGTTCATACTCATCATCTGACTCCTCCTGCTGGATGACTTTGCTGTTAAACTCTCTGGAGACATTTTTTGAGGTTAATTTCCTATATAGCTCCTTATCCGACTTCCCCTGCTTCCTATTGATGTTCTTACTTCGGGACTCTTGGGTGCTAATAAGTATCTTTTTGAACCCACGTTTGCAGAAACCCCCAATTTCATTTAAAACTGAACGGTTCTTTTTGGGAACTTGTCCAGCGCAGACCTCTGCCTGTGCTGAAAGACCTTTCAACCTTTCTCTAGTGTTCTCGTTAAAGGCTTTGCTTTTAAAATTCATGTAATTTTCTTGGAGGGATTGCTGAGTTTTGGGGAGCAGGTTATTTTCTTGGAGTCCCATATTGGTCACGTCCATGTCAGAAAAACCTGTCGCGAGCCCATCATCTGCCTCAACCTTGCATTTGACGCCATGTCTGTGGGACTTGCCTTTGTTTTTTAACTTGGATCCATGGCAGATAAAACCCTTTAAACTCTTAAAAACCGAATGCATTTTCGGGAGGCTTTCATCTGTATGCGGGTGAAGAACTTTCTGCCTTTCAATACTGTTCTCATTTTCTAGCCGACTCATCGGGAGCAGGTCATTTTCTGTGTTCTGTGTCAGATCCTTGGTTTCTGTCTCACTTTTACTCTCAATAATTTCCCTAAGGTGCTTATTATCTTTTCTTAGATCCTCATTTTCTGCTTTGAGGACAGCATTTTGATTGCACATTTGCTCAACGGTTGTGTAAAAGACTTCACGAAGCTCCATGAGGTCCTTGTCTTTTGCGTGGATAACAGAGCTCCTATAACGCGCACCCTCAACGACTGTTCTCAGTCTGTGAACCTCTTTTTGACTAAGATAGGCCTCATCAGATACAGCCGCATTGATTGTTTTCAGGCGTTCCACCTCTTTTTTCAAATGAGATATCACATACCTATCATCCACAAGGACTCTTTTAAATTTTTCAACCTCTGTTTGGTGCGCTAGTCTTACTTTCCTATCAACAACGGTCGGTTGGTCTTCGGTGAGATTCTCACTGGCCTGCTCTACTTTGAGTTCCTGTGATTCTGCCTTTCTTTCCTCCAACGTATCCATGGCGCACGCGATATCCATGTTCTTAAGTTTCGTAACTAATAGAAATGCTGCAGACATATACGGCACACAGGTCGCGTCTGAAATTGCAAACTCTGCACTACAGACTGCACTACAGACTGCACTACACTAACTCTGCACTACAGACTGCACTACACTAACTCTGCACTACAGACTGCACTACACTAACTCTGCACTACAGACTGCACTACACTAACTCTGCACTACAGACTCAACTATCAATCAACATACGATTGTGTATCTTTTCAGACGCACTGAGCTGTAGGCTAATTTCTAGCGTCACTTCCTGAGAGCCTTGATTATTGATGGAATAGTTGTACGGTATAGTGGAAAAGCCCAATATAAGCAACAGAAATGTAGCTTTTTCTGAAAAAAAAGTCCCGCCCTTGAATATATACTATTGACTTTTTCTACTTACTCAAAAGCAAAAGTATTTCTCATCCGATTACTGGATTAATTGATGGAATAATCGGTATCGGTGTCCAACGTTAGCAGTGGCTGCAGCCGCGTTGCAGACAGAAGTGGTGTGAAGTTGGTTCTTGAAAGCTGGATATACAGCTGCTGATGAGACGATCAAAGGCAGACGTGATGTCACATTGAGGCTCAGATCAAAGGCAAAAGTCTCTCATCGAAAAATGATGTCACTTGGAATCTTTAGATGAAGGGACAGCTGCCCCAACAGGAAGTGATGTCACTCTGTTGACGGTTTCTTTAGAACCGCCCTCCATGGTTACTGTTGCTATGCCTGTCAAGAAGGGATGGAAGTGAAGTTCAAATAAAAACACGGACCTGTTTTTGTCAATCAATGTCTTCTCCTTAGAAACAGAACGATTCATTTCATTTCCCACACAGATGAATGTAAGAACGTATGAAGAACTATTCAAAGAAATACAAAAAACTAATTAGCAAAGAAAGTATTTTTTTTTTTGCATTTGTAGCAAAAATTAACTTTTTACAAACAAGTCTAACAATAGTGTTCCTTTAATTAGGAAAAGTTAGGTGAATTTAGGTGAAATCTTCATTTTTTTTACACAAAAAAAGGCTAACAAACGTAAATCTGGGAACTTAGAGTGGACATGATTCAGTGTAACAGCCAAAATACACCAGCGCGTGAGCAGCTTCTCAGTTTTAAATGTAAATGTGCTGTATTTATATATCTTTTCTAGTCTTAACGACTACTCAAAGCTCTTTTACATCATACAGGACACACTCACCATCACACACATTCACACACTGTGGCCGAGGCTGCCGTACAAGGTGCCAGCTGCTCATCAGATACACACTCACACACCTTCACACTCCAATGGTGCAGCATCGGGGGAAACTTGGGGTTCAGTGTCTTGCCCAAGGACACTTCCACATGGGACTGCAGGGCCAGGGATTGAACCACCAACCTTCCAATTGGAACCGCTCTACCACTGAGCCACAGCCGCCCCTTTTCAATTAAGCAGTTGTTGTTTCCTGCAGCCTCCTTGTGTAACTTGTGCACAAACTTTAATGTTAGCGTGTCAATGTTGTGGGAGACAGAAACTACGCACTGTAGCTTTAAAACATACAACAGGAGCATGAAAAATGAAGATTTCTTGTGATTTTGTGGTCTTTTATGTAGATTTAAACTCGAAGCTTCTGTCTGTAACAAGGTCTCTATCGTCAATCAGATTTGATTTTGCCTAAAAAACCTATCTGGAAACACGTGACGGTTATTTGAATATACGTTTTGAACAATGCAGGAGAATAAAACCTTTTCTTTACATAAATAAAAACATTTGCGATACAAATTCATGTAGAACAAAATCCCCAGAATGCAGGAAATTAAGTGACTGATGTCCCCAATTTTATTTTTTCCTTCTTGTTTTTTCCAGCTGGTCTGGAACCCTATCACCCCCACACACACACACACACACACACACACACACAATATTAATGAATGAATGAATGGATCCATTGGTTGTAACTAAGGGTTACGGTCAGAAGCTTCATCTTATATCAGGCACCCCCATTTTTAACAGTAAATACATTTCAAAGGAACAAATTGCAGGATTATAGCAAAAAAACAACAATAATAGAACATATACACCCAGATAACTGTCTATACACACACACACACACACAGAGACAGACACACACACAGAGACAGACACACAGAGACAGACACACACACACACACGCCCGAGTGCTCTGGTCTCTGCTATGAGTAGCGATGTCTTCATGTTACAGTTTTCTTTGTCTTGTTTGTCTTAATGTTCTTTAAAAAGCCTTGTGATGTGATTTCTGCTGCAGCCAACATCAACCCCCGGTTATACCCCCCCACCCCCAATGTTGAAAACCCCTGGTGTGAGTCCATGTGACCCGGTCCTCAGGCCATAAAGGTCGGGAACCATATATTAAAACTGACTGCACACTGTCGGTCTGTTCCTGGACACCAGATGGAGCCATAGACACATAAATACACACTGCAATGTCCTCGGAAGTACTGCAAAACACCCAGCTGGGAGTAGAGGAAGAGAGTTATTACCATGACCCCCGCTTCGTCCAAGTACTGGGCAGTTGATATGATTAATCAAAGGCAAGAGCACATCAGGCCAAGTCCACAACCTACATTTCAATAAATGAATGATAACATTTCACATAAATAAAAACATTGCACTAGAAATTGATGTAGAAAAAAATCCCCAGATTGGAGGAAATGAAGTGACTGGTGTCCAAAATTGCACATGGTAGGACCCCAAGAACCCCGGTTATACTGTGCCCCCCACCACAAAACCCTGCTGTGAGTCCATGTGACCCGGTCCTCAGGCCATAAAGGTTGGGAACCACAATTTTATTAATTTAATTTAATTCTTTTATTTTATGTGATTTTTTAAATTGTATTTTCCCCACTGGGGATCAATAAACATTATAAATTATAAATTATTATTATTATTATTATTTTGAACTGACTGGACACTGCCGGTCTGTTCCTGGACACCAGATGGAGCCATTTACACATAAATACACAATGCAAAGTCCTCGGAAGTACTGCAAAACACCCAGCTGGGAGTAGAGGAAGACCCTCATATTCAAGGGTTAGGGACATTTCAACACATAGACAATTTTACAAACAGATAAAACTTTTGAAAGAATCAAATAAAACAATAAAACAGCTAACCCGTCGTAAAGGGCCGTCCGACAGCGAGGCAAAGCACTGAAAATATTCTAAAGATAGTGTCCACTTACACTGATACAGATGTGTTTAGGTGTCTAAAATGTACTTACGTGCATTACACTGCTTAGCTTCTTAGCATCTACTGAACAAATAGCTCCTCCAACCACGCTTGAAAACACCTGAACTATCCCTTTAAAAATGGGATTAAACAGTAAATGAATGCAGCATTAAAGCCTGTGTACCACCATGAAATCCAAGCATTCCTATTGGCTTGAAATTTTACATTAGCGCTTGCATGACCCGGGGTAGACGCAAGCGCTAATTTTACATTAGCGCTTGCATGACCCGGGGTAGACGCTCCATAGTCATGCACCATCTTGAACTACGTTAGCCGGTGAGGGACATACGGGACGTACTGCTCCGCCTTTTGAGTCCGACTCACAGCTGTTCGCGGCCCGGCACGTTAGAAGAAGACACGTAGGACCACATGTATTCAAAATCCAGATTTCAGAACATGAGTCTTCTTCTTCTTCTTCTTCACCCAGAATAAGATATTGAAAGGAGAGAGAGATCGGCGTCATCTGCAAATAGAGTGAACTTTGGAGCTGCTTTGGACGCTACACACCAAATCCCAACGAGTTAATTACCCTCCGGACCGCTGCAGTCTCTTCTTCTTCCTCTCTCCTTTCCGTCGGGTGTGAAGCGTGCGTCCGCGCTCCAACAACCACGGCTGATTGACGACCTTTTTTTACATTTTTGCTTTTTGAGCCGCGACGGCCACCGTAGCTGGAATACGTGCTTTGAGAGAGCTGATATACGATGTACGATTAACAACGGCTGCAAACAGGACACATTTGAAGCTGTAGTGGACATCTATCTATCATCTATATATCATCTATATATCCATCTATCTATCATCTATATATCATCTATCTATCATCTATATATCATCTATATATCCATCTATCTATCTATCTATCTATCATCTATCTATCATCTATCTATCATCTATATATCATCTCTATATCCATCTATCTATCATCTATCATCTATCTATCATCTATCTATCATCTATCATCTATCTATCATCTATCTATCATCTATCATCTATCTATCATCTATCTATCATCTATATATCATCTATATATCATCTCTATATCCATCTATCTATCATCTATCATCTATCTATCATCTATCTATCATCTATCATCTATCTATCATCTATCTATTATCTATCATCTATCTATCATCTATCTATCATCTATCTATCATCTATCATCTATCTATCATCTATCTATCATCTATCTATCATCTATATATCATCTATATATCCATCTATCTATCATCTATCATCTATCTATCATCTATCTATCATCTATCTATCATCTATCATCTATCTATCTATCATCTATCTATTATCTATCATCTATCTATCTATCATCTATCTATCTATCTATCTATCATCTATCATCTATCTATCATCTATCTATCATCTATCTATCTATCTATCTATCTATCATCTATCATCTATCTATCATCTATCTATCATCTATCATCTATCTATCATCTATCTATCATCTATCTATCATCTATCTATCATCTATCTATCATCTATCAATCTATCTATCTATCTATCATCTATCTATCATCTATCTATCATCTATCTATCATCTATCATCTATCTATCATCTATCTATCTATCATCTATCTATCATCTATCTATCCATCTATCTATCTATCTATCTATCTATCTATCTATCTATCTATCTATCATCTATATATCCATCTATCTATCATCTATCTATCTATCATCTATCTATCATCTATCTATCATCTATCTATCTATCCATCCATCCATCCATCCATCCATCCATCCATCCATCCATCTATCTATCTATCTATCTATCTATCTATCTATCTATCTATCTATCTATCTATCTATCTATCTATCTATCTATCTATCATCTATCTATCCATCTATCTATCATCTATCTATCCATCTATCTATCATCTATCTATCATCTATCTATCATCTATCTATCCATCTATCTATCATCTATCTATCCATCTATCTATCATCTATCTATCATCTATCTATCCATCTATCTATCATCTATCTATCCATCCATCTATCTATCTATGATCTCACCTTGCACATACTTATATCTACACTGTTTCTCCTTTCACTCGTCTTCTGTTTCTTCTCTTTTTTAACGTAATCTCGCTCAACTTTATATTGTGAATGTGCGGCTGAATGACAATAAAGTCTCGAGGGGAGAAAATCTCACACCATGTGGCTTTAAGTTGGTGTCTGAATGTTGTTTTAAGGGTTGTATCAGCAGCGTATTATTAGGTTTTTGTGTAGTTTTTTAATCAGTTGTCCTTATCAGTTACACAGCTTCTCCCTCAGGACTTTGACCCGGTTTAATTTGAGCCCAAACAGTCCCGTCGGAGACTTTACATTCCTTTGTGGTGACGTTTGAGTTTGACGCTCTGTTTATCTGAATGAAGAGCCGCTGCAGAAGAACGCTCCATCTGCTCGCTTCCCTCTCCACTTTCTGCCTCCGACGGCTGAGGCTCGGTGCAGAATCAGTAGCGCCCGACACAGCGGCGTGCTGTCACACCCGATCTGGTCCGTTGGGTTCATTTGGCACAGACCGCGTGCCGTTTGGCCGCTCACCAAGAGCCCGGTCCTGTCCGAGGTTTCTGCCTGTTACAAGGGAGGTGGAGGGGATTGCTGGGCCTGTGTAAATAAGAGAGGGTATAGTCCAGTCATTTCATGAAAAAAGGTAGGCCAAATGGCAACAGAAGCAAAATCAACTGATTTTGTATCCTCAATATGCCCGATTAAGGAAAAAAAGCCCTGAAGAATCCCATTGGAGAGTTTTGAAACAGACCCAAATATAGCCTATTCATACAATGCGTTGTTTTTGTGAATAGGGTAAAAGTTTTAATCTTTAGATATCACCATGGAAATTGCTGAGGTGGTTGCTTATATAAAGACACACAAAAATTGTATTACAAGTTTTTTGACATTGTTTGTTAACATGGACAAACGGAGCATAATCCGATCACGTTATGGGCTAATTTGCATAAATACCACAACAGATGAAGTGAAAATGTTGAGTCTTATTGAGTCTTGTTGACATCTTACAGTAAAATACTTATTTATGGGGTTAGGGTTAGCCTAAAAGTGATTTTTTTTTTTTTTATAATATGGGCACTTTAGTGCTCATGGGCCATGAGCACTAAAGTTTTCAACAGTGTTCCCCTTGAAATTAGTTTTTAAGCCAGGTACCACCTGACGAGCGGCAATCATTTTTGGTAGAAAGAAAGTTTATCATAGGTCATATCTCTTCTGTTTTCAGTCAGTTTTCTGTCTTTTTGTAAGTTTTCAGTCAGTTTTTAGTCAGTTTTTGTCAGTTTTCAGTCTTTTTGTAAGTTTTCATCCGGTTTTAGTCAGTTTTCAGTCAGTTTTCTTTTTTTGTCAGATTGTATATATATATATATATATATATATATATATATATATATGTGTCAGTGATAGATTTACTCAAAGATTTCCTTGTTACTGAAAAACATTTAAATGCTCATGAAGAAAGGCGTCAAAAACCTATTAAAAAGCAGTAAAAACTACTACAAAAAAGACAGAAGGACGGAGGAAGGAAGGCAAGAATAGGTCGACAAAAGTGACCAAAAAACATCACAAAAAGCCGTCCATCATCCATCATGGCGTCTAGTTTTGTCCTGCTTTCTCTCTCGGTTTCCAAGAATTCACACCCTTTCTCCTTCTCCCTCTCGATCTGCTGTGGGTTTTCCAGGCGTGGAAATAAAAGCGCAGATATGTTGGGTGTTATGTGGCGGCAGGTGGCAGGTGGCAGGTGGGCGGGTATGAAAGGGGACAGATTAAACCATGAGCCACGTGGAACAGTAATCTCACCTGCAGCTCACACAGTCAGCGTAATAATACCGCTCTGATCAGGCACGTTAGGACATTAGGAGTTCCTGTTACTACACAACAGCTAAATATACCTAAATATGTACGTAAGTACAACCTGTGTTCACTCCGAACTCCGAAGACAACCTTCAGCGTCAGAATTCGATCCCTTTGGTCCAATAACATTCAGAATATTCAAGAAAAGCGGCACAATTAAATCATTTAATCCCCATTCAAGTTAGCAAAGTGCTGCCACTTGTGTCTCTAATGTGGAGTAGAATTTTCCCTCTAATGTCTGTATTACATTTGTACACTGTATTTAATGGGATTTGAAGAGTTTTATCTGTTTTCCTACTTTTTATATTTGCATTGTTGACTGTAATCGTATTGTTGTTGTTTTTTAGGGAGACAATTTTAAGCTCTGTCCCGGGACAACGGATGAAACATAGCCTTTTGGCTAATTCTGGTGCAATTTACAGCAATGTTAATTAATGTACAACTGTCCATGTCAAATGCATGGCCGGAGGAGGCTGCTAGCGCTGCTGCTCTATGGGCCGCACAGATCGGACGCAGCATGGATCATCCAGGTCATTTTTTGCACTGTGATGATGTTTTTTGGCTTCATGCACCACTAACCAACTCTCATAGGAATGAAGGAGGAATGCTGTTTCTATTATTATACGTCCAGAGACGGCAGGAAGTCACACAAACACAGGACTTCCACCCAAGAGGCCGATATTTATGGCCGTTGTGAAACCAAAACTGTCGCCTTATTTGAACGTGCTACACTTACCTAACGTCCCATGTGTACGTTACGTGAGGAATATACTTCCTGTAACCCAAACAATGATCTTTTCCTTAATAATATAACCTCAAAGCACAGGGTTAAAACAATTAAAAGACTTTTACAATTTAATGAATAAATTAATGAATAAATTAGACTTATAATAGAAGGCCGTTGATTCCAGGTAAAAAAAAATGTAAGTTGGACCATTTTTCTTCTGGTAAAAATGTGAAATGGGTCAATTTGACCTGAATACCATCCAAGGGTTAAATGATCTGAACAGATCTGAGAATATAGGTCAGGAACCAGGCTGAAACTGCAGCTGCAGTGTAAGAAAAACTCCAAAAAAGGACTGAGAGGATTTTTTCTGTCATGATAGACAATAAAACAACAACACAACAACATGTTCTGAATGTTCCCCTCTGATTGGTTGATCGACAGGTGATCGGAGGTGATGGATTTATGAATTCATGAACTCTGCTTTCCTCTTCGGCCTCGCTGGGCTTTTGTTCTGACTTTCATAACTAATTACACGAAATGTCAGAGTGTGTGTTGGCTGACGGCCAATCGGAAATTAATGAATGAATTTTTTTTTGGCTGAGTGAACTTTGACCCACTCCCAACTCCCAGCTCCCCCGACTGGCTCCGGGCTCTGATATAACACAAAGAATACTGAACTGAAGGCAGCAAAAAGTACTTTACATGTGTTGTGTGTGCAGAGATCTCTGAGGAGAACGTTACAACACGGACCAGGAAGGATGCTACGATATCTACGTGTAATATAACATCCAGCTAATGTTGTTGGTAAAGAGACACCGATCTTAAAGTCAAACTACCAACGCTTGGAAATTAATTAGAGATTATAGAGTCCGAAGGGAGATTCACAAAGACGTTCAGTCTCCAGTATAGTCTGGCATCGGCAGACCCTCCTCCACGGCGCTGTGGAGGAGGGTCTGGCTAGTCCCCACAGCATTCCTGGATGGGAGAAGAACGTGCTCTGGTAATATCTGCTTATACTACCTGTATTTATTTATTTTGCAGGAGACTGTAGGTTTTCTTATCTTATCGGCATGTTTTTTTTAACTGAGCGCTTGCTAAGCGCCGGACGGAGCCACGGTGCCGCTGCTAAATAGTCTCAGGAAGGAAGTTGTTTTGGTGGAACATGAAGTTCAGAAGTAGTTTTAGTCGTCAACAGAGACTCAGATTGGACAGATAGTCTAGCTAGCTGTCTGGATTTACCCTGCAGAGATCTGAGGACCAGGTAACCATAGTCCTCAGAAATCAGCCGCAGGTTAGAGCGCCGACACAGAGACAGAGGACGGGGACGGAGGTTAGAGCGCCGACACAGAGACAGAGGACGGGGACGGAGGTTAGAGCGCCGACATGAGGACAACATGAGGGCAACATGAAGACAACATGAGGACAACATGAGGGCAACATGAAGACAACATGAGGACAACACAAGGACAACACGAGGACAACATGAGGACAACACGAGGACATCATGAGGACAACATGAGGGCAACATGAGGACAACATGAAGACAACACGAGGACAACATGAGGACAACATGAGGACATCATGAGGACAACATGAGGGCAACATGAGGACAACATGAGGACATCATGAGGGCAACATGAAGACAACATGAAGACAACATGAGGACAACATGAGGACAACATGAGGACAACATGAAGACAACATGAGGACAACACGAGGGCAACATGAAGACAACATGAAGACAACATGAAGACAACATGAGGACAACATGAGGACAACATGAGGGTTAAAACCTTTTTTTTAAGTATGTGGAGAATGGGGTTATATAACTGTGCCTTTGTTTCCGGAGACAAATGAGAGGTGACGCTCTGCAGTCCGGTTTCTACCAGGAGCGAGACGGCGAGGAGGAGGAACGTCCCACTGAGTCCTGCCAGGCTCGTAATGAGAGGACAAATTCCTGCTCCACACCGGAGAGAGAACCCGGCGACTGTCACAGGACACGTTACCCTGCAGGACCACAAACTAACGCTTACCCTCTCCAGAATATCTCAACACACACCCGTCACATGACATATTAACAAGTCTTCCCCCCCAACCCTGACCCTCTAAGACACTGGCTCCCAATCTTGTTCAGCTCAAGACCCAAAAGAGAAACCTGGTGTCTCCCCGGGACCCAAATCTACAAAAATACACCATGAATCATTGTAACATCTACATTTTTAAACTGTGGACAAAAGACGGAACAAACCATGAATTTAAATGTATATAAAGTGTATTTATTCCATTATAAAAGTAATCAAAAACAGAAAAGGTCTCTATTGTCCTCTCAGTGTCTCCGTCCCCTCCCATCGTCCCTCAGGACCCACACCAACATGGTTTTAATAATGCTGACTTGAATTTAATGAGATGTATGAAGATCTCAACCAGCTGATCTACTCTAGGTTCGGTTTTTGAAAGTGCCATTCTGAGGTCATTCTGAGGTCATGCTGAAGGTCATTCTGAGGTCATGCTGAAGGCCATTCTGAGGTCATTCTGAGGTCATGCTGAAGGCCATTCTGAGGTCATTCTGAGGTCATGCTGAAGGTCATGCTGAGGTCATGCTGAGGTCCTTCTGAGGTCATGCTGAAGGTCATTCTGAGGTCATGCTGAGGTCATGCTGAAGGTCATGCTGAGGTCATGCTGAAGGCCATTCTGAGGTCATTCTGAGGTCATGCTGAAGGTCATGCTGAGGTCATGCTGAGGTCCTTCTGAGGTCATGCTGAAGGTCATTCTGAGGTCATGCTGAAGGTCATGCTGAGGTCATGCTGAAGGTCATTCTGAGGTCATGCTGAAGGTCATGCTGAGGTCCTTCTGAGGTCATGCTGAGGTCATGCTGAAGGTCATGCTGAGGTCATGCTGAAGGTCATGCTAAGGTCATGCTGAAGGTCATTCTGAGGTCATGCTGAAGGTCATGCTGAGGTCATGCTGAAGGTCATTCTGAGGTCATGCTGAAGGTCATGCTGAGGTCATGCTGAAGGTCATTCTGAGGTCATGCTGAAGGTCATGCTGAGGTCCTTCTGAGGTCATGCTGAGGTCATGCTGAAGGTCATGCTGAGGTCATGCTGAAGGTCATGCTAAGGTCATGCTGAAGGTCATTCTGAGGTCATGCTGAGGTCATGCTGAGGTCATGCTGAGGTCATGCTGAGGTCCTTCTGAGGTCATGCTGAAGGTCATTCTGAGGTCATGCTGAGGTCATGCTGAAGGTCATGCTGAGGTCATGCTGAAGGTCATTCTGAGGTCATGCTGAAGGTCATGCTGAGGTCATGCTGAAGGTCATTCTGAGGTCATGCTGAAGGTCATGCTGAGGTCCTTCTGAGGTCATGCTGAAGGTCATGCTGAGGTCATGCTGAAGGTCATGCTAAGGTCATGCTGAAGGTCATTCTGAGGTCATGCTGAGGTCATGCTGAGGTTATGCTGAGGTCCTTCTGAGGTCATGCTGAGGTCATTCTGAGCATTTTGTTTTTCAGGTTTCTAGAGTTGAAAAGCCAGATTCTCATGTTACTCTCCCGATTGGTGACCCAATAAAACGGGTCTGTGACCCATTTTGGGTCCCAACCCTAAGTTTGGGAAACATTGCTCTAATACATAGGCGCCGATACCGTGTGCCAGACTGCCAGTGGGCTCCTTTTTTTGATTTATTTTTATTTATTTATTAATTAATTCAGGACAAAGATGAACAAGTACAGCAGTACACGTACAGTAAATGTGCCAGATTGTAGCCTGAGGGCTAATTTCCATCTGCAGGTTGGGATTACAATGAAAAAGACAACAGATAGTAATATTTAGGATATAAAAGAAGAAGAAACAACAAGAACAGGACAATTTGTTAGTAGAAGTTAAAATGGAAACACAATTCATTATCATGCTCCACTGGAACATGATTAGAGGTCGTTACACGTTTGGTTAGCGCTAAGCCGTTAGCTTTATTTGGCTTAGACCTATATTTGACCTTCATTTAACCCTTGGATGGTATTCAGGTCAAATTGACCCATTTCCCGCCTGTCAATCAACCAATCAGAGTGGAACAGCAGCTCCAGTTTCAGCCTGGTTCCTGACCTATATTCTCAGATCTGGATTAGGGTTAGATGAACGTGAAATGGGTCAATTTGACCTGGGTTAGGGTTAGGCTAACCCAGGTCAAATTGACCCATTTCACATTTTTACAAGAAGACAAATGGTCCAAGTTCCATGTTTTCTACCTGAAATCAGCACCTTACCTTATTTCCTGAGATAAACATGTATTCCTGACTCAGAACATTATTCTGGATATGACACTTATGTTGTTTCCATAGTGATTTTTAACATGAATTATAACCTGATGATAAAAACGAACCCCACTTCCATCTTTAATAGTGTTCTAGTAGAGACTGATTCATTCCCTGAACATAGATGTTATCTCAGCTGCTGGAAATGGAGATAAAGATGATATTTGTTGATAGATTATGAAGGAAAATCTTATTTCAGCATTGTTTTTAACCTTCATGCTGTCCTCATGTTGTCCTCATGTTGTCCTCATGTTGTCCTCATGTTGTCCTCATGTTGTCTTCATGTTGTCCTCACGTTGTCCTCATGTTGCCCTCATGTTGTCTTCATGTTGTCTTCATGTTGTCCTCATGTTGTCCTCATGTTGCCTTCATGTTGTCCTCATGTTGTCCTCATGTTGC
>JABXJD010000623.1:30000-32500 GCA_013375575.1 Percina caprodes | reverse complement strand
ACCTGTTTCCTGGTGAAAGTCTTGTGTTTTCTCCTTAACTTCTCCAGGACATGAACACATGTTTCCTGGTGAAAGTCATGTGTTTTCTCCTTAACTTCTCCAGGACATGAACACCTGTTTCCTGGTGAAAGTCTTGTGTTTTCTCCTTAACTTCTCCAGGACATGAACACCTGTTTCCTGGTGAAAGTCTTGTGTTTTCTCCTTAACTTCTCCAGGACATGAACACCTGTTTCCTGGTGAAAGTCTTGTGTTTTCTCCTTAACTTCTCCAGGACATGAACACCTGTTTCCTGCTGAAAGTCATGTGTTTTCTCCTTAACTTCTCCAGGACATGAACACCTGTTTCCTGGTGAAAGTCTTGTGTTTTCTCCTTAACTTCTCCAGGACATGAACACCTGTTTCCTGGTGAAAGTCTTGTGTTTTCTCCTTAACTTCTCCAGGACATGAACACCTGTTTCCTGGTGAAAGTCTTGTGTTTTCTCCTTAACTTCTCCAGGACATGAACACCTGTTTCCTGGTGAAAGTCTTGTGTTTTCTCCTTAACTTCTCCAGGACATGAACACCTGTTTCCTGGTGAAAGTCTTGTGTTTTCTCCTTAACTTCTCCAGGACATGAACACCTGTTTCCTGGTGAAAGTCTTGTGTTTTCTCCTTAACTTCTCCAGGACATGAACACCTGTTTCCTGGTGAAAGTCTTGTGTTTTCTCCTTAACTTCTCCAGGACATGAACACCTGTTTCCTGGTGAAAGTCTTGTGTTTTCTCCTTAACTTCTCCAGGACATGAACACCTGTTTCCTGGTGAAAGTCATGTGTTTTCTCCTTAACTTCTCCAGGACATGAACACCTGTTTCCTGGGTGAAAGTCTTGTGTTTTCTCCTTAACTTCTCCAGGACATGAACACCTGTTTCCTGGTGAAAGTCATGTGTTTTCTCCTTAACTTCTCCAGGACATGAACACCTGTTTCCTGGTGAAAGTCTTGTGTTTTCTCCTTAACTTCTCCAGGACATGAACACCTGTTTCCTGGTGAAAGTCTTGTGTTTTCTCCTTAACTTCTCCAGGACGTGAACACCTGTTTCCTGGTGAAAGTCTTGTGTTTTCTCCTTAACTTCTCCAGGACATGAAAACCCAGTATTGGTCACATTTTTTTAACATTATTATTATTTTTTTAGTCATTTTTGTCACTTTTTATGTTTTTGGGGTTTTTATGTTTTTTTTCATGTTGACATTATTTCAACGGCCCGTTCTTTGTGACAAAAAAACATGAAAACAACTGAAAATAGGTCAAATTTGACCCAAGGACATGAGGGTTAACTTCTCCAGGACCTGATCTCTAACACCCCCCCCCCCTCTTGAAATCCCTCTGCTTTAGGACCCCCCCCCCTTCTTGAAATCCCTCTGCTTTAGGACCCCCCCCCTTCTTGAAATCCCTGTGCTTTAGGACCCCCTCCACCTCCTCCCTACGAGGATCTTCTGCTGCTGACAGTAATAAATACGTGGAATACACAGCGACTGCAGGCTCTACTTTCACAGCTATATGTACGAATGATTCATGAGAACAGCCTGCGACGGGAAGACAAAGCGTGCGTTTGTCATGTTGTTGGGTCAGAGTTTTGGACGTATGAGGCCCAGAAGGATCCAGAAGGATCCAGAAGGATCCAGAAGGTCTCTTAGCTTGGTGGTCTCAGAGCGTCTGGCCTACTTATTTTTGCGAATGATTCATGAGAACAGCCTGATTTATTGGCCCATTGTCTCCTAACGTGGTGTGAGATCCCCTGGATTTGACCGTGAATGCGCTGTAAGCTCCCCGCAGAGGCAGACGGGGACGTGAGACGACGTTCTTGTTACCGTACTCGTCTCTGGGAGGTTTTGTTTTTACGAGCCGTTGGTTTGACGGACAGGTGAACAGGTGAGTCCCATTCCTAGACTCCTAGACTCTTCCCTGCGGGGGAAGCTGCCGTGCTGAGCGGCGTGACCATGTCCAATCATCGCCTCCTCCTGCGTCGCTGTAAAACACTCACGCTGACATTTATCCGACGGTCTCACACACATCAGGTACCGAGAGTCTCCCAAATACCTTCCAGGAACCAGGACAGGCAGATACAAATGCAAATGGCGTCCCCCTTAGAGATCGGGTGAGAAGCTCAGTCCTCCGAGAGGAGCTCGGAGTAGAGCCGCTGGTCCTTCACGTCGAAAGGAGCCAGTTGAGGTGGTTCGGGCATCTGGTGAGGATGCCTCCTGGGGGGGGGGGGTCCCTAGGGAGGTGGTCCAGGCATGTCCAGCTGGGAGGAGGCCTCGGGGAAGACCCAGGACTAGGTGGAGGGACGTCCAGCTGGGAGGAGGCCTTGGGGAAGACCCAGGACTAGGTGGAGGGACGTCCAGCTGGGAGGAGGCCTCGGGGAAGACCCAAGACTAGGTGGAGAGACGTCCAGCTGGGAGGAGGCCTCGGGGAAGACCCAGGACTAGGTGAAGGGACGTCCAGCTGGGAGGAGGCCTCGGGGAAGA
>JABXJD010000623.1:10000-27500 GCA_013375575.1 Percina caprodes | reverse complement strand
AAGCTTTCGCGGTGTCAGCTGGGTGTTCCCCCCCAGCGGGACACAGACGGACGTTAAGGGCCAATCAAAAGGTTCAGCTGATAACTCTCGTGAGACGGGAGGACGGCTTCAGCAACACACTTAGGGACAAACAGCTGATAACTCTCGTGAGACGGGAGGACGGCTTCAGGAACACACTTAGGGACAAATGAGAAATAAACTGGAAATGATTTAAATATTAAGTGGGATGTTCATGGTCCTAAAGGGATGGACTTCATTAATCAGAGGTGTGTTCTGGTTAACATGCAATCAACCAATCAGAGGTCCTCTCCCACTCCCTTTAACAGCCAATCAGAGGTCCTCTCCTATTCCCTTTAACAGCCAATCAGAGGTCCTCTCCCACTCCCTTTAACAGCCAATCAGAGGTCCTCTCCTACTTCCTTTAACAGCCAATCAGAGGTCCTCTCCCACTCCCTTTAACAGCCAATCAGATGTCCTCTCCTATTCCCTTTAACAGCCAATCAGATGTCCTCTCCCACTCCCTTTAACAGCCAATCAGAGGTCCTCTCCCATTCCCTTTAACAACCAATCAGAGGTCCTTGCCCACTCCCATTAACAGCCAATCAGAGGTCCTCACCCACTCCCATTAACAGCCAATCAGAGGTCCTCTCCCACTCCCTTTAACAGCCAATCAGAGGTCCTCTCCCATTCCCTTTAACAGCCAATCAGAGGTCCTCTCCCTTTCCCTTTAACAGCCAATCAGAGGTCCTCTCCCACTCCCTTTAACAGCCAATCAGAGGTCCTCTCCCACTCCCTTTAACAGCCAATCAGAGGTCCTCTCCCACTCCCTTTAACAGCCAATCAGAGGTCCTCTCCCATTCCCTTTAACAGCCAATCAGAGGTCCTCTCCCACTCCCTCTAACAGCCAATCAGAGGTCCTCGCCCATTCCCTTTAACAGCCAATCAGAGGTCCTCTCCCACTCCCTTTAACAACCAATCAGAGGCTTGTATCTTGTGGAGTTTCAAGTAGAATTACTCTAATTTTCTTTATCAGAAAGTCATCTTTTCCCTCATCTGTTTTCCTGAAGTTTTCTCTCAGACCGTTTACATGTGTTCCAACAGAAATAGTTTATCATGTTACACATAATTCAGCCCCATGCAGCAGATGTTAACTCTGCAAGTAGGGGAGGTGTGTGTGTGTGTGTGTGTGTGTGTGTGTGTGTGTGTGTGTGTGTGTGTGTGTGTGTGTGTGGTGATTGAAACTAAACGGCCGTCTCTGAAAAGCCTTCCTCATCTCTCTGTAAAAACACTCAGTTATGCTGTTTCATAATAACCCGAAACACAAACAGGATGTAGAGTCAGAGGTCGCCGATTAGAGATGTAATAACTCTTCTCGATATTAGAGAAAGCGAAAATGAAAGTCGCGCTGTGAGATAAACAGACAAAAGAATGGAGAGAAGTGGACGGATAAGCTGCAGCGTAGAAACATCCAAAGATCATCAGCGGGGGTTTTTGATTTAGTGTCCTGTCACAGACAGGAAGTCACGTTGTTAGGACATGAGAGGGTTTCTTTTTTCGTCTCAATGGGAAGTTAAAACCTGATGAGACCTGTTTTAACGATATGAACGATACGCTGCTGCTAACTCACCACGAATCTCTGAGATAAACTGTCAAATGTCTCCGTTTGGGTCCGTCCCATTTACTGTTATAACGGACCAAGCATCCGGTTCAGCAAAGTGCTGCAAATGTGGAAGTACCTTAAACCTGCTTTCTATCTGAGTTCCTGCAGGGGGGACTCCTTAAACCTGGTTTCTATCTGAATTCCTGCAGGGGGGACTCCTTAAACCTGCTTTCTAGCTGAATTCCTGCAGGGGGGGACTCCTTAAACCTGCTTTCTATCTGAATTCCTGCAGGGGGAGACTCCTTAAACCTGCTTTCTATCTGATCTCCAGCAGGGGGAGACTCCTTAAACCTGCTTTCTATCTGAATTCCTGCAGGGGGGGACTCCTTAAACCTGCTTTCTATCTTAGTTCCTGCAGGGGGGGACTCCTTAAACCTGCTTTCTATCTGATCTCCAGCAGGGGGAGACTCCTTAAACCTGCTTTCTATCTGAATTCCTGCAGGGGGGGACTCCTTAAACCTGCTTTCTATCTTAGTTCCTGCAGGGGGGGACTCCTTAAACCTGCTTTCTATCTGATCTCCAGCAGGGGGAGACTCCTTAAACCTGCTTTCTATCTGAATTCCTGCAGGGGGGGACTCCTTAAACCTGGTTTCTATCTGAATTCCAGCAGGGGGAGACTCCTTAAACCTGGTTTCTATCTGATCTCCAGCAGGGGGAGACTCCTTAAACCTGCTTTCTATCTGAATTCCTGCAGGGGGGGACTCCTTAAACCTGCTTTCTATCTTAGTTCCTGCAGGGGGGGACTCCTTAAACCTGCTTTCTATCTGATCTCCAGCAGGGGGAGACTCCTTAAACCTGCTTTCTATCTGAATTCCTGCAGGGGGACTCCTTAAACCTGGTTTCTATCTGAATTCCAGCAGGGGGAGACTCCTTAAACCTGGTTTCTATCTGATCTCCAGCAGGGGGAGACTCCTTAAACCTGCTTTCTATCTGAATTCCAGCAGGGGGAGACTCCTTAAACCTGCTTTCTATCTGATCTCCAGCAGGGGGGACTCCTTAAACCTGCTTTCTATCTGATCTCCAGCAGGGGGAGACTCCTTAAACCTGCTTTCTATCTGATCTCCAGCAGGGGGGACTCCTTAAACCTGCTTTCTATCTGATCTCCAGCAGGGGGCGACACATGCAGTTGCAGAAGTCGATCTGTTTCTGTTGAAGTCTCTGAGAAAGTGATCCACTTCTCACTTGGTTTATTACCTCCGTAAACATTTTCATGCTGAGTTCATGGTCTCAATCACTAGTCTTTAAATGATTTTTTAAATAATGGTTTGACTGTCTAAGGCTGTAAAGCGCCTGGTGCAGGTGCGTTTAGGGCGTATCCAAATCCATTTTTGCTAGTTTGACATGCGACAGGCGCATAGTTCTAAAGGGTTGTATTTAGTGTCTTCATTAATCATAGGTGTATTTGGGACGTAACAATCAACCAATCAGACGTCATCTCCCATTCCGTTTAACAGCCACGCGTGGTTGTCCCTTGGCACATTGCTATTAATTATTATTAATGCGCTAAGACCAGCATGCCCAGAAGGCCCCTGAACACACCTCCCTGTAGGACCAGCACGCCCAGAATGCACCTGAACACACCTCCCTGTAACACCAGCACGCCCAGAATGCACCTGAACACACCTCCCTGTAACACCAGCACGCCCAGAATGCACCTGAACACACCTCCCTGTAACACCAGCACGCCCAGAATGCACCTGAACACACCTCCCTATAACACCAGCACGCCCAGAATGCACCTGAACACACCTCCCTGTAGGACCAGCACGCCCAGAATGCACCTGAACACACCTCCCTGTAAGACCAGCACGCCCAGAATGCACCTGAACACACCTCCCTGTAACACCAGCACGCCCAGAATGCACCTGAACACACCTCCCTATAAGACCAGCATGCCCAGAATACACCTGAACACACCTCCCTGTAGGGTCAGCACGCCCAGAATGCACCTGGACACACCTCCCTGTAAGACCAGCACGCCCAGAATGCACCTGAACACACCTCCCTGTAAGACCAGCACGCCCAGAATGCACCTGAACACACCTCCCTGTAAGACCAGCACGCCCAGAATGCACCTGAACACACGTCCCTGTGAGACCAGCACGCCCAGAATGCACCTGAACACACCTCCCTGTAAGACCAGCACGCCCAGAATGCACCTGAACACACCTCCCTGTAGGGTCAGCACGCCCAGAATGCACCTGAACACACCTCCCTGTAAGACCAGCACGCCCAGAATGCACCTGAACACACCTCCCTGTAAGACCAGCACACCCAGAATGCACCTGAACACACCTCCCTGTAAGACCAGCACGCCCAGAATGCACCTGAACACACCTCCCTGTAAGACCAGCACACCCAGAATGCACCTGAACACACCTCCCTGTAGGACCAGCACGCCCAGAATGCACCTGAACACACCTCCCTGTAAGACCAGCACGCCCAGAATGCACCTGAACACACCTCCCTGTAAGACCAGCACACCCAGAATGCACCTGAACACACCTCCCTGTAAGACCAGCACACCCAGAATGCACCTGAACACACCTCCCTGTAAAACCAGCACACCCAGAATGCACCTGAACACACCTCCCTGTAAGACCAGCACGCCCAGAATGCACCTGAACACACCTCCCTGTAAGACCAGCACACCCAGAATGCACCTGAACACACCTCCCTGTAAGACCAGCACACCCAGAATGCACCTGAACACACCTCCCTGTAAGACCAGCACACCCAGAATGCACCTGAACACACCTCCCTGTAAAACCAGCACGCCCAGAATGCACCTGAACACATCTCCCTGTGAGACCAGCACGCCCAGAATGCACCTGAACACACCCCTGTAGAACCAGCACGCCTAGAATGCACCTGAACACACCTCCCTGTAAAACCAGCACACCCAGAATGCACCTGAACACACCTCCCTGTAAGACCAGCACGCCCAGAATGCACCTGAACACACCTCCCTGTAAGACCAGCACACCCAGAATGCACCTGAACACACCTCCCTGTAAGACCAGCACACCCAGAATGCACCTGAACACACCTCCCTGTAAGACCAGCACACCCAGAATGCACCTGAACACACCTCCCTGTAAAACCAGCACGCCCAGAATGCACCTGAACACACCTCCCTGTAAGTCCAGCACGCCCAGAATGCACCTGAACACACCTCCCTGTGAGACCAGCACGCCCAGAATGCACCTGAACACACCCCTGTAGAACCAGCACGCCTAGAATGCACCTGAACACACCTCCCTGTAAGACCAGCACCAGCATATTATGGGCGCTTTAAATTGTCACAGATGTTGGATACGTTTTAAGAAAACATCAGAACTTTCCCAGCATGCATAAGACATCTGACAAATTTACCTTTAAAGATAGAACCTGCTGCTGGATAAGTAGTTAACAATAAACTAAGACATGATGTTATCATGAAGACAGACCATGTTTGAATGCTCTTTGATGCTTTTAGGTTGAAGAAAGTCCTACTCATAACAAATGCTCTGGGTTTCTTGCATTACGTCGTCCACAGGAGTCCCACCAATCAGTCCCAAAACGTCCCAGTTAGAGAGGAGGACACCAAGCAGCAGCCTCCTTGCACCATTGTATGCCACCGTAATGTACGCTAAAGGTGAGTCAGCATCAACAACAGCGCGTCTACTACTAACGTTAGCCAAAAGGTCTTGAGTCTCGTTGCCCAGGGCAACAGTTGCTCCAGTCTTTGCCGGGATGCAGGGCCGCCACACACCGCAGCGGACTCACTGTGGCAGACCGTGGTGAAGTTGGTTGCCTGTTAGACACATTCAAAAAATCTATTATTATACTTTACCACGGTCTGTGACAGCTTGCTACATACGGCCCTGGTTGCACCGGTCTAAAGTCCTTCAAAACTTGCTATTTTTAGCGTGCGGCTCGCTAGCTCGATGGTTGTCGGAGTTGGTGAACACACAGAGAGCGGAAATTGAGGGACAAAACCTGATATGTTGGACTTCATCCTGGAAATGTTCTTCCACTGATCTGTGGACTGATCTCGACTGATCATATGATACTTTAAAAATGTGCTTTTGACTGCAGCAGAAGGCAAAGGTCTTCCAGAGTCTTCCTTGAGTTTCACTTCATCACGGAAAATGTCTCCATCAACAAAAACGCCGGCGTGAGAAGACGTCAAGGAGACGACTGAAGGGGAATTTAACTCCTAGCACCTTCTGCATCAACGGACAGTTTACATGAGAGGTCTCTGATCTTATCTCTGCAGATCTATTAAGGGGGGGCGATGACACACAACACACTGCTGAGGGGTAAATATCTCTCAAGAGCATTCACAAGTGTACAACAATCTCCCAACAATAACACAATCTGTTGTAGTCCGGGAAGAAGACGGAGTCAGAGTTTTGTTTCTGTGGAAAACATCATCAACACAGCAAGCAGTGACAGCAAACCCAAAGTCCTTCATGTCATAGGGGCGGGAAGTGGGTAATCGGCATCATGTCCCGCCTCCTGCACGCTCTACCCGGGCGCCAACGCTCGCCTAAACAAAGAGTCATTCCAGGAAGTGAGAATGCGTCTGACACGGAAAATCTCCCATTAAGCCCGGAAAGGACTGCATCTGATTCATATTCATTCATTCATATGCAAAGAATGGCTTCTGTTACTAATAACATGTTATGTTGTACCAAAACAAAGCGTTTCTAGTGATACCATGTGCAGTTCTTCCCCCACATCCGTCCCATCTGAGTCGGATTCCTGAGCCAACAGGGCTTCAGTCTGACTTACTGGATGCAGATATTTCCCAACGCCACGTCTGACTAATGACAGTTGCTTACTTTCTGTGGTTCTGCTCCTTCATTTGCAAACAACACAGGCAACGTGACGCATTTTGGAGTTACTACAAGGCTCATTAACCCTCCTGTTGTCCTCGGGTCAAATCTGGCCCCTTTTAAAAATGTCTATATCAGAAATATGAGTTTCTTTTTCACCAAATTACAACAAAAAGATTGGCTGATTGGCTGGTAAAGGGAATGGGAGACGACCTCTGATTGAATGTGGACACTGAGTCCAACCCTCAGACCCTCCATGCCCTTAGACCCTTTTTTCCGCCGTCAAACACAAAGGTGTGTGTCACAGTTCAGCCTAACTCAAGAGAACATGTCAAAGTGGCAGAATAATCTTTACAATCTAACGGTGAAACACTCGGATTGAGTAACACACACACACACACACACACACACACACACACACACACACACACACAGGTTTGTGGCTCTTATCTATCTTTGATAAATTCCCTAGCCCTTTACCCAACCCTAACAGAACACTAACCTTAACCCTTACCTTAACCTTAAACCTTAACCTAAACTTAACCCTTAACTTAACCCTTACCTTAACCTTAAACCTTAAACCTTAACCTAAACTTAACCCTTAACTTAACCCTTACCTTAACCTTAAACCTTAAACCTTAAACCTTAACCTAAACTTAACCCTTAACTTAACCCTTACCTTAACCTGACCTTAACCCTTACCTTAACCTTAAACCTTAACCTAACCTTAACCCTTAACTTAACCCTTACCTTAACCTAACTTTAACCCTTACCTTAACCTTAACCCTTACCTTAACCTTAAACCTTAAACCTTAAACCTTAACCCTTAACCTAAACTTAACCCTTAACCTAATCCTTACCCTAACCTAATTCTACCCCTAATCCTAAAACCAGGTCTTAACCCCCAAACAGCACTTTAAAGTTGTGGGGTCCAGCATTTTGGCCCCACAAAGCTGTCGGGACCCCACAAGTGTACTGAACTCCCAGTTTTTGGAACCCACCCACACACACACACACACACACACACACACACACACACACACACACACACACACACACTTATTCTGAAGAAGAATGAAACAGCCATCCCAGGAAACCCTAACCTATCTGTGATGTTGCAACCGGTCCTTACCGTCACGGGTCTCTGGTTTCTTAGTTTCTTTGAAGTTTCGATTAGCTCAGATAACGCTGCAGCGTGCGGCTCAACCACAATAAGAGGCAGATTACTTTAAGGCCTGCTGTGGTCTCGTGTGAAACCTCTGTTTACTGGCAGTCTTTCCCACAAAGTATTTTCTACTGATACTGAACTATTTAACGTGATCTGTTACATCTTCTGGGTCACAATGAAACCATAATGACTCGATGCTGGACTGGGGTTTCTACCGCTGACGGGTGTTCAAGTGGTCAGAAGACTATGTGGATCAGGGGTCATGTGAGAAGAGGGACGGCAGAGCTGCAGAGACAGAAACTGACTCTAACCCTCAGCCTGCTGGACTTGAAACCAAAACCTTTGAGACCGAGACCAGTCTGAGGTCATCAGTCCACGTTGGTTTCACTCAGCAGAATTCTCCAGATAACTTACAGCAGATAGAGAGATATATCTATATCTATATATATATATATAGATATATCTATATCTATATATATATAGATATATCTATATCTATATCTATATATAGATATATAGATATAGATATATATAAGTATACCCCCCCCATGTTAAATTCCCATAGAGGCAGGTTTTTATTATTAAAACAGTTATTTCATGAAGGTCCCTCGGCCTTTGGTATTAAAGTGTTTTTTTAAGGCTTTTCATGCTTAAAAAAACAACAAATTTCACCTTTTTGATGCTTTTTCTAAACTTTCTTTGTCACTTTTTAACGCTTTTGTTGATAGTGAAGCAGGAATGTGTGGAAACTTCCAGAAGAAATCATTATTGGGATCACGTTTGTTGCTTTTTGGACATATTTTTGATGTTTTTTTGTCAATTATTTCCATCTTCTGTTATTGTTCGTAATGAGAAAACTTTATTATTTCATGGATATCACAAATTTCAGGATGACCTTTTAAATCTGAGCACGCACTCGACTCACATCGGGGAGCGACAACCTGGAAGAAGTTTTACAAAACAGCCGTTTCCAGAACGCAGAGAAGAAGAAATGACATTTAAAATAATACCTGGAGTCCTGGTTTCAGCCGGAGATTGGGGGGGGCGATGGCAGAGTGGGACTGTTGGTGGGAAACGTTACATCTGCAAATCAATATTAGAAACACACGAGATCAGAGATTAGAGATCAGAGATCACGGCTGAGGGGAAATCCTTCTAGATACACGCTGGATTCCCATCAACGACGAGCTTCTTCCTGGATCAGTTTTCCCTGTTTACACTCGAACGCATCAGGCTTTCACCATCAAGGAACAACAACAATCTGCAGTCTCTCTCTCTCTCTCTCTTTTGAGCAGAAGTCTGTTTTATCCCTAAGAACACTTGAATTATATTATGTTATATTCTGATGCCAAAGAAAGGCCTAACCCAGGATTAAACTGCCCGTATGACTCTTCTGAACATAACACTCCCCCCCCACACACGTTACTGATGCCAGATGCCCTATCTTCCACCAGGCGAGTCTGTGCTGCGTCCCCCCCACGAGCAATCACAGCCATTCAATTCAATACTTCATATCCCACCACGCCACGGCACCACACACCACGCCACGCCCCCGCACGCCACAGCACCACACCGCACGGCACGGCACGCCACAGCACGGCACGGCACGCCACAGCACCACACCGCACGGCACGGCACGCCACAGCACGGCACGGCACGCCACAGCACCACACCGCACGGCACGGCACGCCACAGCACGGCACGGCACGCCACAGCACCACACCGCACGGCACGGCACGCCACAACACGGCACGCCACAGCACCGCACCGCACGCCACAGCACCACGCCACGGCGCCGCCCCCGCACGCTACGGCACCGCACGCCACAGCACCACACCGCACGGCACGGCACGCCACAGCACGGCACGGCACGCCACAGCACCACGCCACGGCGCCGCCCCCGCACGCCACGGCACCGCACGCCACACACCACGCCACGGCGCCGCCCCCGCACGCCACGGCACCGCACGCCACAGCACCGCACGGCGCGGCACGTCACAGCACCACACACCACGCCACGGCGCCGCCCCCGCACGCCACGGCACCACACGCCACGCCACCGCACAGAGCTGCAGAGGAAGTTCTCTGGTTTATCAGCATTTCTTTAAACCAATCACAATCGTCATGGGCGGGGCTAAGCTCCAGACGGAGCCACGGTGCCGCTGCTAAACAGCCTCAGGAAGGAAGTTGTTTTGGTGGAACGCGTGTGTCAAGCTGCCGTATGGCGGCCTGAAGGCCTTCTGAGTGGGGCTGGACCAAGAAAGGTGATCTATGGAAAGAGTGAATTTCTTATTTTAAAAGCTCAACTTTAGATTCAACTTTATTGTCATTACACAAGGCAACAAAACGCAGTTTAACGTCCCTGTGTCCACGTTCAGACACTTACTGGCTCACGTTCTATCGACAGATCTGTTAAAATACGAATATAAATGATTTACTTACATCTTAATTTAATGGTGTGAATCGTGTGACTTCTTACCTTTCTAACGGAGTATAGTTTTAACTCGTTACGTTAGCTTTGACTTTACAAGAGCCGGCTAAAGTACGCTATCGCCCAGAGGCGGACTTACCATTAGGCAAAGGTAGGCAATTGCCTTAGGCCCCAAAATGACTAAATCCGCCCCTGCTATCGCCGATAAATCAGCCGTGCGCTTTAGACGGTTAGTTAAAGAAGTCCCATCAATGCCGTCAAAACTACTGGATTTTACTTCTCCATCCATCTTCATCCGCTTATCCGGTATCTGGTCTCAGGGGCAGCAGCTCCAGCAGAGGACCCCAAACCTCCCTTTCCCGAGCCACATCAACCAGCTCCGACTGGGGGACCCGAGGCGTTCCCAGGCCAGGTTGGAGATATAATCTCTCCACCTAGTCCTGGGTCTTCCCCGAGGCCTCCTCCCAGCTGGACGTCCCTCCACCTAGTCCTGGGTCTTCCCCGAGGCCTCCTCCCAGCTGAACGTCTCTCCACCTAGTCCTGAGTCTTCCCCGAGGCCTCCTCCCAGCTGGACGTGCCTGTACCATCTCCCTAGGGACCCCCCCAGGAGGCATCCTCACCAGATCCCCGAACCACCTCAACTGGCTCCTTTCGACGTGAAGGAGCAGCGGCTCTACTCCGAGCTCCTCTCTGATGACTGAGCTTCTCACCCGATCTCTAAGGGAGACGCCCCCCCCCTCCTGAGGAAACCCATTTCAGCCACTTGTACCCTGGACCTGGTTCTTTGGGTCATGACCCAGCCTTCATGACCATAGGTGAGAGTGGGAACGAAAATTGCCCGGTAGATCGAGAGCTTTTGCTGTCTTTTCTAATATATTAGCAGGCTTCAACAGCTCTGAATTATGCAATAAGAGCTCCTTAATGTCCAGTTCAGTCTTTCCCACATTTCATATTCTAATCAGACATTAGATTGTTAGATGGGTATGCATCAATGCAAAAGACCAGAAAGCGTGTCCGGATATGGCGTCCCGACGTGGACACGGTGACGCTCGGTCTAACCAGCAGTGCAGGACATGCAACGGCTGCATAATGCAGCAGTACACCATCACCATAAGCGTGTCAGGTGGAATTATCGCTGCATGGACAGATCATTTCACTTGTTTTGAGGATCTTTTCCCTCAGATTTAAAGGTTTTTAATCTTGTTTTTAGGCACCCCCTTTTTTTGCAGTGGGAAAATGCATTTGACCCAGAATGCAATGGGCTTTTCCAGTGTAAAGAAAACGTCCATTAAAACTCCTTCCTCCGGAGATCAAACAGCCAACAGGGAGGAAAGCTGGAACCCGGTTTCTAGAAACTCAGCCCATTACGGCACATCTGGCGGCGTAAACAACGTGCACACGCTCACACCGCCCCCCCCCCCTTTAATAACAACGCCGACTGTATTTACCTTCATTAGCAGCTGTGATCTTCCATGACGCTGCTCTGAAAGCACAGACGAGTGTGTTTGACACGACCCCGTCATCACAATCGGCCGTGACCCGGACCACAACCCACAATCCCTCTCGCTTTGGTCCAAACGTGAGCGTGTGATTGGATGTGAAGCAGGATGGGGGACTTTCACGTGTTTTTGTCGCCTTTATGATGCTTTTTTGATGCTTTTTCAGGCTTTTAGACACTTTTATGATGCGCTTTTGATGCTTCTTCAACACTTTTATGATGCTTTTTAGACACATATATGGTGCTTTTTAGACACTTTTATGATGCTTTTTTGAGGCTTTTATGATGCTTTTTAGACACTTTTATGATGCTTTTTTGAGGCTTTTATAATGCTTTTTTGGTGCTTTTTAGACACATATATGATGCTTTTTAGACACTTTTATGATGCTTTTTGAGGCTTTTATGATGCTTTTTTGGTGCTTTTTAGACACTTTTATGATGCTTTTTTGGTGCTTTTTAGACACTTTTATGATGCTTTTTTGGTGCTTTTTAGACACTTTTATGATGCTTTTTTGGTGCTTTTTAGACACTTTTATGATGCTTTTTTGACACTTTTATGATGCTTTTTTGAGGCTTTTATGATGCTTTTTGAGGCTTTTATGATGCTTTTTTGGTGCTTTTTAGACACTTTTATGATGCTTTTTTGGTGCTTTTTAGACACTTTTATGATGCTTTTTTGGTGCTTTTTAGACACTTTTATGATGCTTTTTTGACACTTTTATGATGCTTTTTTGAGGCTTTTATGATGCTTTTTTGGTGCTTTTTTTGTCGCTTTTTAATGTTTTTTATATGCTTTTAGATGCTTTTCAGACACTTTTTTGTCGCCTTTTGGTGCTTTTTTGATACTTTTTATGATGCGTTTTTTTAGAGATTTTAGACACTTTCTTGGAAACATTTATGTAGCCTTTTTTGATTTTTTTTTAAAGCTTTTTATCTTGTTTTAGGCTTTTTGACACTTTTTGGACACTTACATTTTCTGACACCTTTTTGATGCTTTTTTATTTGCTTTTAGATGCTTTTTAGACACTTTTATGATGCGCTTTTGATGCTTCTTCAACACATATATGACGCTTTTTTGGTGCTTTTTAATGTTTTTTTATTTGCTTTTAGATGCTTTTTTGACGCTTTTTTTAGGCTTTTTAGACACTTTTATGATACTTTTTAGACACTTTTATTATGCTTTTTAGACACTTTTATTATGCTTTTTAGACACTTTTATTATGCTTTTTAGACACTTTTATTATGCTTTTTAGACACTTTTTGGACACTTACATTTTCTGACACCTTTTTGATGCTTTTTTATGCTTCGTTGGGGCTTTTTAGACACTTTAAGATCATTTTTTGGGGGCTTTCCCCTTTATTTTACAGTGACAGTAGATAGAAATGATGGAGAGAGATGGGGGGGGACGCAGCAAAGGCCCGCGGGTCCGATTCGAGCCCCGGGCCCTGCAAAGGCCTCAGCCTACATGGGGGCACGCTCTTACTGGGTGAGCTAGAGGCCGCCCCGAGCTTTAGACACTTTTTGATGTTTTTTTGTCACTTTTTGATGTTTTTATGATGCTTTTATGATGTTTTTTGTAGTTTTTATGATGCTTTTATGATGTTTTTTGTTGTTTTTATGATGCTTTTATTATGTTTTTTGTTGTTTTTATGATGCTTTTATGATGTTTTTTGATGTTTTTTGTTGTTTTTTGTTGTTTTTATGATGCTTTTATGATGTTTTTGGGGGAATTTCTAGACACTTTTTGGATGCTTTTTTATTTTTTACACTTTTTAGATGTTTTTTGCTTTTTGATGTTTTTTTTAAAATGTTTTTTAGATGAGTTTTTGACACTTTTGGACGCTTTAATGCTTTTTTTTAAGGAATTTTAGACACTTTCTAAACTTTCTTTAAAAAAGGAGGACACTTTTGTTGTTGCCTTTTTGACGCTTTTATAATTTTTTAAGGCTTTTTTGATGTTTTTTTGTCACTTTTTAATGTTTTTTAGATGAGTTTTAGACACTTTTTTGGTGCTTTTATGATGCTTTTTGACACTTTAATGCTTTTTTAAGGCATTTTAGACACTTTTTAAAAACTTAAAAAGGAGGAAACTTCTTTGTTGCCTTTTTGACGCTTTTATGATTTTTTAAAGGTTTTTTTTGTGTTTTTTTGTCACTTTTAATGCTTTTTTTCCGTCCTGCTTTCAGCCGGAGATTGGTAGCGGTTGCAGTACGACTGTGAGTGTGTGTCTGAATGTGAAGCACGATGTGGGGAAACTTTCAGGTTTGTCTGCAAACCTTCCAGAGAAATCATTATTGGAAACGCGAGAGATCAAAGATCAGCGATAACTGCTGAGGGGAAATCCTCCCGACATACACACTTCTCCTATTCCAGGTCTGCGAGCGAATCATGTAGAAATACTGTGATCTTACACAGTCAAAAACCAAGTTTTAAGCGTCTAAAAAGTGAATAATTAGCGATGAACTCTAACTAGTGAGACTCTGAAGTCTGAAGGCTGCTGCTGGACAATAAGCTGCTGTCTCAGGAAACACAGCAACGCAATCTGTCATCCAGATACTTTCAGTCCAGCGAGGTCAGCCAAGCAGAAGCAGTATTACTGTACTTCCTGTCACATGTGGTGACAGGAAGTATGTGCAGCATTCAGACATCAGGAGACTGGATCACATGTTGTGGTGAACATTAACATGAGCAGTAATCCGTAGAACCGATCAACAACGTCGCCATAATCCAGAATATTGTGTTTTTCTTCGTCATTAAAGGCTTTGGTCACACTGGGAGCGGCCAGCGTTTGGTGGTTGAATGGTGGTTTGGTGGTTGAATGAGGTGTAGCCATGGAGATAATGAGGTGTAACCATGGAGATAATGAGGTGTAGCCATGGAGATAATGAGGTGTAACCATGGAGATAATGAGGTGTAGCCATGGAGATAATGAGGTGTAACCATGGAGATAATGAGGTGTAACCATGGAGATAATGAGTTGTAGCCATGGAGATAATGAGGTGTAGCCATGGAGATAATGAGTTGTAGCCATGGAGATAATGAGGTGTAGCCATGGAGATAATGAGTTGTAGCCATGGAGATAATGAGGTGTAACCATGGAGATAATGAGGTGTAGCCATGGAGATAATGAGGTGTAACCATGGAGATGAGGTGTAACCATGGAGATAATGAGTTGTAGCCATGGAGATAATGAGGTGTAGCCATGGAGATAATGAGTTGTAGCCATGGAGATAATGAGGTGTAGCCATGGAGATAATGAGTTGTAGCCATGGAGATAATGAGGTGTAACCATGGAGATAATGAGGTGTAGCCATGGAGATAATGAGGTGTAACCATGGAGATAATGAGGTGTAACCATGGAGATAATGAGGTGTAGCCATGGAGATAATGAGGTGTAACCATGGAGATAATGAGGTGTAACCATGGAGATAATGAAATGTAACCATGGAGATAATGAGGTGTAGCCATGGAGATAATGAGTTGTAGCCATGGAGATAATGAGGTGTAGCCATGGAAATAATGAGGTGTAGCCATGGAGATAATGAGTTGTAGCCATGGAGATAATGAGTTGTAGCCATGGAGATAATGAGGCGTAGCCATGGAGATAATGAGGTGTAGCCATGGAGATAATGAGGCGTAGCCATGGAGATAATGAGGTGTAGCCATGCATCAGCTGATTTAATTAGCCCATGTGACTGTACGCTGTCGACAGTTAACTTCATTTAATATTGTCAAATGTCAACAAACGAGTTCCTTCCTGAGATCAGCAGAGCCGCCATCGCTGCGTTCGGACCGCCGTCCAGGGCGACTGTGATTGGTTTAAACAAATGCAAAACAACCCAGAATGCATCTGTGGTGCAGCCAGACCTTCCTCCATGCAACTGTTAAAATAACCCAATGTGAGAGTCTGTGAACTGAACACAGAATCAGTTGAGAGATCTTTCACAATCTATAGTGAGACCATGAGACTACAAACTTCCTTCAAAGCATCCTGGGAAATGTATGCTGTTCACGACCTGACTGAAAGCGTCCCTAAAGCGTCTTACCTGCTTCAGGTGAACGTCGTAGAAACGTCTTCAGTTTTCATTCAGCGGCTGCTAACCTCCAACAAGCAAACAGGTTCCACTGGCTCATGCATGACACCTGACCCCCGGCAGCCAATCACAGCCGCTGATCAGGTTTCAAAAGGGATGCTGCATTCAAATGCAGGTAGAGACTGGGAAAACCTATGGAGCTATAACGGTGACAGTAACCTGAGGTATTGAAAATCAAATTTGGCATTGAAACTTCAAGTATTGGCACTGAATAATGTTCAACTGAAGAAAAAAAAATCTCAAAATCCGATTATTTTATTTTATTTTGATATTTTTATGTATCATGATATGTTTTTCAATTCCAATCTTTACAAAGTTTCTTGACTTCTGTTTTTTCAATTAAAGTTTTTACGCTGTCAAGATTTTTACAATGTCACTGTTTTCAGTTTCAACTTTCTGTCACTGTTTTGGCGCAGGGCGTGGCTTGAGGGGAGGGACTAAGAGGCGCGATTTACTTATAATTTGCATACTCGTGAGAGTGACTAGGCGCGCCTATATGGAGGACCAGGTCTACCATATTTAAAAATAAATACAGAAATAAATAAATGCTCAATAAATAAATAAGCATACAATTAATTGCCCCAAAAAATACAATAAACAAATAAATGTAGGTAGAAATTAAATTATACAGTGAGACATAAATGTATATATCTCTTTTAATTAGCTTCTTTATTTATTCACCTTTGTAATAATTACCTTATTTATTTATTGTCCGTTATAATCGTCAACTTTATTTATTAATTACTTATTTTTAAATGTATTTATTTCTGTGTGTGTTTAAATTTTTGTCTGTTTTATTCTTCCGTTGCATTTTCTACCCTATTTATTTTCACCCCTGGTATTTATTTCTGCCTGTCAGTTTTACATTTCTTCATGCATTTCTGCCTCATTATGCAAATGAGGAGGGGCGGGTCTTAAGGGCTCAACTTCTGCCCATTGGTTGGTTAGCATTTTACTGCATCGGTCGAATCTACATGTCAGTGGAGCTCTGAGCCAACAGGACGGCCGGGGACAGCAGGGTTTCTATCGCCAGATGAGGGACAACTCTGTCCGGCTTATTTATGTAGCATGAAAGCTAGCGTTAGCTAACTAGCAGCCAGCCCGTATCTAAATAATGTAAATACCTTTTAATTATCTCAACACTTTTTAACAGTCAAACTGAAACACTGGCGGTGAGCTCCAGGTCCTGCAGCCGCGGACGGACCGCTGCAGTGGGGCTCGGCCAGCGTGGAAACATCGCTAGAAAGCTCCGCTGACAACCTCGACCTGATTGTCAGCGGGACACGGAGAGCTCCAGACCCGGTAGCAGCGGCACATCCCCCCTGGAGCTCACCGCCAGTGTTGGTGGAATAGCAAGCGAGCTTAGCGAACTAACCAACCAGCCCGCAATAAATAAATACAATTTAATTTAAAAGGCAGGCATTATATACCACTGATGGCGGTCCGTCTGCGGACCTGGAGCTCACAGCCAGTGTTTCAGTTTGACTGTTAAAAGTGTTAGGATAACTAAAATGTATTTATTTATAAGCGAGGTTAGTTCGCTAAGCTCGCTTGCTATTCAACACTGGCGGTGAGCTCCAGGGGGGATGTGCCGCTGCTACCGGGTCTGGAGCTCTCCGTGTCCCGCTGACAATCAGGTCGAGGTTGTCAGCGGAGCTTTCTAGCGATGTTTCCACGCTGGCCGAGCCCCACTGCAGCGGTCCGTCCGCGGCTGCAGGACCTGGAGCTCACCGCCAGTGTTTCAGTTTGACTGTTAAAAAGTGTTGAGATAATTAAAAGGTATTTACATTATTTAGATACGGGCTGGCTGCTAGTTAGCTAACGC
>JABXJD010000623.1:0-2500 GCA_013375575.1 Percina caprodes | reverse complement strand
CTCAAACATTAGGTATAATTTCCTAAAAATGAGGCTTATTGACCATAAATTCCAAAAATAACTGAAACTAAAGTTAATAAGTTAGTGTTACGTAGTGTTAAACGTCAAAATAAGAGGCAAACATTAAACACATTAAAAACATTGATTAAAAAGTGTCAATAGTCCAGATTACTGCTGAAAAAGTCCAAATGGTGACAAAAACATTGGAAAAAGACACTCAAAAAAAGACAAAAGTGGGGGAAAAAGCGACAGAAAACTCTAAAAAGTCATGAAAAAGGTTGCCGTAGCAACAACGGTCCTCATTAGATTCAAGAGGAACCGGATTTGATGTGAATTCTTATTATTCTGATCTCATTTCAACAAGTTGTGTGTGTGAAAACAGCCTGAAAGCAAAGAGTTGAAGACCCTGAAGAAGGAGAGAGAGAGAGAGAGAGAGAGAGAGAGAGAGAGAGAGAGAGAGAGAGAGGAGAGATGAAAGAAGAGAGAGGGAGAGATAGAGAGAGAGAGAGAGATGAAAGAAGAGAGAGGGAGAGTGAAGAAGACACACCTGTCATCACTCCATCACCATCCTCGACCTCTGACCTCTCTCTCTTTCCCAGCTTGTTTTGGATACACACAGTCTGTCTGCCCTCAATCAACTCTGTGTGTGTGTGTGTGTGTGTGTGTGTGTGTGTGTGTGTGTGTGTGTGTGTGTGTGTGTGGAGGAAACAGGAACAGGAAGGATGAAGACGAGGACATGAATCAAGTCTTTTCTGTCAACTTCCTGCAACTTCCCTCCACCTCTTTCTTTCAGAATGAACACACACACACACACACACACACACACACACACACACACCATGGGAACCACAGCATGTTCTTCCACAGTGGACATAATAAAGGAAACACATGAACAGCAGGTCTCTTTACACGGACGTACAGTATTTAAGCAGGGTTGTTCTCATGATCCATACACACACACACACATATATACTGTACACACAGATATACATACACACATATATACACACACACATATATACCGTACACACATATATACTGTACACACACACACACACATATATACTGTACACACATATATACATACACACATATATACTGTACACACATACATACATACACACATATATACTGTACACACATATATACTGTACACACATATACATACACACATATATACATACACACATATATACTGTACACACATATATACATACACACATATATACTGTACACACACACATACACACACATATACTATACTACACACATATATACATACACACATATATACATACACACATATATACTGTACACACATATATACACACATATATACTGTACACACATATATAAATACACACATATACTGTACACACATACACACACACACATATATACTGTACATATATACATACACACATATATACTGTACACATATATACATACACACATATATACTGTACACACATATATACTATACACACATATATACTGTACACACATATATACATACACACATATATACTGTACACACATATATATATACACACATATATACTGTACACACATATATACATACACACATACACACACACATATATACACACACATATATATACTGTACACACACACATACACACACACACATATATATACTGTACACACATATATACATACACACATACATACACACACACATATATACTGGGTACACACATATACATACACACATATACTGTAACACACATATATACATACACACATATATACTGTACACACATACATACACACACACATATATACTGTACACACATATATACATACACACATACATACACACATATATACTGTACACACATATATATACATACACACATATATACTGTGCACACATATAGTACATACACACATATATACTGTACACACATATATACATACACACACATATGCACACACACATATATACATACACACATATATACTGCACACATACATACACACACACACATATATACTGTACACACATATACATACACACATATATACTGTACACACATACACACACACACACATATATATGTGTACACACATATATACTCAACACACATATATACATACACACATATATACTGTACACACATATATACATACACACATATATATACTGTACACACATACACACACACACACATATATACTGTACACATATATACTGCACACACATATACATACACACATATATACTGTACACACATATATACATACACACATGTATAGCTGTAAACATATATACATATACACATATATACTGTACACACATATATACTGTACATATACATACACACATATATACTGTACACACATATATACATATACACATATATACTGTACACATATATACTGTACACATATATATACACACACATATATACTGTACACACATATATACTGTACACACACACACACACACATATATATCACTGTACACACATATATA